>CAUJRU010002178.1:0-90515 GCA_963277665.1 Viscum album | reverse complement strand
AATTATGGAATCTGATACAACATAGGAAATCCCTACCAACCACAAACTAGGAATCATATTGAATTGTTAAATGGGGGAATAAAACAAATCCTATTGAACACCGTGAACATATGCCAAATGGAATAGTGCCTCAAATTAGATGATTCACTCTGGGTGTATTACATTGAATACAAAACACCAATCAGTGCTACTCTATTCCAACTAGTGTATGGAAAACCATTTCATTTATTAGTGGAACTATATAATCAATTAGGTTTTCTATTAAGAAATTAAATATGGATGTTCATCAATCTAGGGAAGTCAGTATTTTATAAATGGAATAACTAGAATAAGGAATAAATGACACTTATGTGAATGAAATGATTTATCAAGAAAATAAGATAAAGTGTCATGATGAGTGAATCACATGATGAATTTTACAGAAAATAATAATGTCCTCTTATTCAATTTCAAAATGAAACTTTTCCTTGAGAATCCTAAATCAAAATGATAAGTTCCATTGATGTCATAGAGGTATCCTGCTACGAGACTATCGAGATTTAGAAGTGTGGGAAATCACCTTTCAAAATTAATGGCTGGAAACAGAAAATATGCTGAGAAACACTTATTGAGTGGATTTTCACCACATTAAGATTCATATAATAATGAATAATTTCAGATATCAATGTTAAAATAAGCATTAATTAGTAGAAAACCAACAACTGGAAAAATATTCTAGAATAGGGTAGTGTAGATTTTAGTAAATCCCAGGGTATTATAGAAGAAACATATGTCAGCAATGGATCACAATGGTTAAATTTGTGAAAACTACATCTAATGTAGTCTGTACACCATATGTAAGTATCACACCTTGAAAAAAAAATTCTATAATTTCACGTTGTGTAATTATACATGAGAAAAAATTAGGATCATTTAAATATCATGAACCTTGGGTTCATAACACATGATCCCCCAACCCTTATCTCTCACTACTCTCTCCCATGTTACCAACCTCCTTAGGATGATCCCTCTCCCTCACCTTTCCAAAATGCATCAATCAACCCTCCTCCCTTATCATCCTACTATTCTCTCCTATATGATCCCTCATACCCTACTCTTTATGTTTCCTCCCAAATAGACCATACAAAAGACTAACCATACCCCTCCTATTGAAAACACACCAGAGTGTGAGGATCAAACTTCATTTAACCACCAGACGACTACTCGACTTCCATCACCCTTTGGTTGACCATTTTACAGCGCTTTATTACCTCCTAAAACCCTTCAACCACTAAGGTGTCACATTAAAATTACATAGGGTCATATGGCACTCCCCATCCAAATCTACACCCATGCCTTCACCTTTATTCCCATGAGCAGTAGGTCACATTGCTCTATTTACCAGAAAATCCTATGGGGACCAATAAGACCATCGATATTGTCATGATCGTGCAGTTATGGATCATCCATGATCACATTTACCTCATTGGAAGACTTCAGCTCTACCCTATCACCAACATTATCAATGATACATTTAGGGATATTTTCCTTGACTTTTTGGCCACCATCGAGATAGTAATCAATATCAAAACCTTATTTCTTGGTGGAATACCCCATTATCTCACACTAGTGAGTCTGGATTCTTACGGGACCTCCATTAATCTAAATTCCACATATTTGTTTTCATTCGTAATCTTCAACTTGATACAGGAATGCTATATGTAGGAAAATTCAAGAGGTTGGTCAACTGAGACCATCGGTTCTCCATGATCCTTAGAATGAAATGTCCACTCAACAACATGGTTCATCAATAATGATCATTCATTAATCATTCACCTATGTCTAGAATTCACACAAAGAGGCCCATGGGATTTTGATAGAGATGTATGTTCTCTTTCTCACCTCAACCATGGGAAGACAATCCTTAAACATGGAATCTCAATTACCATTATATTTTACGTTTTTTGTGGGATGGAATCAAAGAAAACTTATGGGAGGATCCTTCATCACCCATCTGGATAGGCATCTAAGTGTTTTCAAAACCACCCTTCCCCTCACATCCCTAGGCTTGATATAGATTCAATTAAATTCCTCTTAATTTATAATATGGGTTTATTGAAGAAGGGTGGAAAAATTTACCAATGGGTGAAAAGATACGTTGAGGGTACTGATGATGTACCTGTACACCATGAAATTGACCCCACCCCATCCTCTACCCCCACCTCATCCCCTACTCCAACCACCTCCATATTATCCCATACCTCCACCACCACCTTCCCCCATCCCATTACAACAACTATACCCACCCCTTACACCAGACATATCCCTTATCCATCCACCACTTATTTTCCCATATATTCAACCTCCCAACCCATGATATCCAACATATTGCATGTTTTACAGTGTATGAAAGAGAACATGAACTGAGTTTCCAACTACGTCCACATTCCCTTCTCCAAGATTTCAATTTTCTCCAAACCAACACGACTATCATCATTCCTTCCATCGCCAACTATATAACTACCATATTCCTTAATCCCTCCCTCCACTGAAACCGTGGAAAACCTTCCCATATAGCTCACAAAACTTGATAACCGTCTAGTTTTTCTTGAAAATTAGGCTAGTAGGGAAAGTCCCCTACTATTCCACCCATATCTCAAGATCCATTCATCAACCCTGTTACTAGACACACGGCCTCCATTAGGATCAAAACCACACCTTCAGCATCCATCAGGAATTATATTAGTATAGAAATACCTTCTACGATTGTTAATGATCCAATTTCAATATCCACGGAGTACATAGATAGAGTGGAAAACATCCAGAGACCCACTATTCAAGAGGGTACATCAGATGTAGAAGTTGGTGAGTTTTCCCATGAGTCTTATTTTTCCATTTTACCTCTACTATATTTTACTTTTTATTGTTAAATTTTAATTAAATTGTATATAAGATTCTTTATTATACTCAGTTTTACTCATCTATAGATAAGGTATGTTTTTTTGAATGACATGCATTAATTAAAATTTTTATATTTATCTATTAATATTTATAATCATTTCTTGAACTTTTTTCTTGTTTTATAGTCATGGATATTCTACCATGACACCATCTTCTCCCATTCCTCAGAAGTCTCAACATCAAGCGGGCTATGAGTGTAATTTTGGGGATCTCACACTTAATATCTATGCTATGTAGGGGTACCCACCATGATAAAAAATGATATTATTAATTCATGGGATTCATGATAAGTACACTTATGTGGCGGTAAATCCCACCATGAACCCCATGAACACGAAGACATAGCCACCCCTTCCTGTTGGAGGTAGTAGTCTTCTAAGTGAATAGTACACATTGACTAACCATTTTTTACATATCTCTGGATGATGATGTTATTATTATATCTTTATGGGAGTAAACCCATATTTTAATCATTATATTCAGTCACATACATAAGATATTTGTTGTCATTTTTCTAGAAATATTATTCATGGGTCATCTTTGACCTTCACTGTACTCACATTTTTTTCATTTATCTGAGTTGATTTGTCTTCATTTTGTGTAAGCGTACCAACAATTTTTCTTCTTCCAACTTGATTTAACTCAATTAAAAAATTTCTTATATACTTCGTTTTCTGTCTTTCCTAAAAAAGTTTAGGTCACACAAAATCTACATAAAATACAACAAGTTCCCCTATCAAATGATATTCAATGCACATAGTTCTTGATTTCCTACTTTCAAATTCAAATTTAAATATTATGTTTGGATATGATTCTAATTATATTATTACGAACTTTTGACAACAAAAAAAATAATGTAGACACTATTTCACACTGTTTGGTGGGGTGACCTCTTTGAGATTTATTGTCTCTAGACTTACTATGTTTGTTCTTATTAATCTATGAGACATATTCCATTTAAAAGAAAGATTTATAGTCTAAACATCATTATATCTATATTTTATATAAATAAACGGTTTTTTATAAAATTGTATTAATCCTATTTTCATTTATTTTTGTAATTTCACTATGATTGTTGAGTTGATTTTTTTAATTATTATTCAATATTTTTACAATTACTTTTAATTAATTAATTACTTGTTGTTATTCCTTGAGAAATTTTTAGTTTAATTTTATGTTCCTAATCCTGTGAGGAATTGGAACAATGATTTAATTTTTTTTATGATCTTGTTTCATGGGAGACACCTAGGACATGTTAACCAATCAAACCATATAATGATATACTATTGAGGTTATTATTGAACAAATATCTTTTTAAAATGCTTGATGTAATTTTTGGTGAGGAAACATTACTTGAGACACACATGTATATCTGTATGTATTTATACCATTGTATCCATGAATATCTGTGTTAGGATGGAGCTGTTTCAAGATGATTTCTCATTCCCTACCCAACTCATGATATGATTCATGATTATCCATTCAACATGTGTAGTGTAATTTACACTACTGATGGACAGGGGATGCTTACATTGAGGATACTTTTAGTGAAAATTTCACTAGATTGATATATTGTTGTTCATCATTACTTTAGTAATTTTCCATTTATACCATTTTCCTTTGAAAAAAAGTAAGGAAAAAGAAAAGGATGTTGGGTTGTGTATTAGGAAGGTCAAAAATCACCCTTACCAAACTAGTGAATCTGATAAAGGATAATTTTTGGTTAGTTGAGGGATGTGAGATCTAGTCCAAACATGACTTATGAAATTAAATAAATAAAATACGAAAAATAAATGAAAATGAAAAAAATTATCCTTATTGGATATACTCTTGGACCCACCTGGATCTATTCAAGGAAAGACACCATTTGATCGTGGAAGAATTAATTCATAACACTATTCATAAATTTCATGTTTTTTATTTTATATATGACCCTCCTTTGGATCTTTATTTTTAATTTTTACCCTCCTACCCTCATCCTCATAGTCATTTAAAGCTTAATTTTTAAGACCTAAGGATTAATAATGTATTTGACTTTATGAAGTAGGGATGTTATAACCAATGCAAAAATATGGTCAGGAACATGTTGTAAGGTTATAAGAAAAACTATAATGATATGTTACCTTAATTTTTTAGAGAAAATTCATTGTGAGGTAAATTGAAACATGAGTATAGTTTCTAAATAACATTTGAAATATTGTAAATAAAAATTGAATTTATTTAATGAATTTGATCATGAAACAAGACTAACATTATCATAATATGTGATTATAGAGGACGTCCTTTTTCCAATAACTCATAGTTCAATTGACTTTGTTGCAATGCATGTTTCCCTTTAAAAATTGATTGAGATTTTAAAATATGTATTTTTATCATTCACTTAAGGACAAGAAAATCATCTAGTGTGGGTGAATTTTATAGGCTAAATTTATATATATCATTTGGATTCATTAGTTTGTGAATTTTTAATTCATTATTTGATAATTCACTAGATTTTTGTTTTTTATTATAGTAAATAGGTGTTTAAGAAACAAAATTAAAACTATTGAAAATGAAAAAATGGGATTTACACATCGTGGCATGTATACATGACATGTATGCATCAGTAATAGCATGTTTATAAGATAGAGTCACAACCTGTGTGAATTTAAAAGTCATTAAAAGAATAAACCTCATGAATATCTAATACAAATCATGTGATTTTTGAATTCCACTTACCAATAAAAATTCTAGTCATGAAAATAAAAAATATTGTTAAAGGAATACCAGTCGTGTTTGAAAAAATTTCTATGGATCTCGTTGATTATTTCTATAACAGTCTCGAGAAATAATATTTTTGGATAATTCATTAGATCATGATTACACAATGTGAGTAACTTACACATAATGTAACTCTATCAATTTTAAACTTACAGACCATGGATAGTCTTAGAATAGACTTCTTAGAGCGGGAGAATTTATACTTGAGGAGAAGGGTAATAATAATCAATAACATATTATTTATAAATTAAAACATTAAATAATTTCCTTCAATGGTATTTTTATTAATATTTGTTCAAATTTATTGTATTTTATGTATTTTAAAATATTTAACCTCTATATTGAATAGTTTATTCAAAACAACCAAAGAAAAAATATCAAAACTTATTTTTTAATGAGAAACACAACCATTTTAGAATTCATAAATTATTTTCCATGTTAGGAAATAGAGTTCTTTATTTTTAGATGAATATTTTATATTAATAATTCTATTTTTTGATAAACCATGAATTATTTTATTATTTTATTATTTATTACATCAATATAACATATTAACACAAAAGTATTTCTGAAAAAAACTATAATTTAACTATTGATTGAAAAATAAATTTGTTTTTCAAAAACTAAAAAATTAGGATGAAAAAATTCCAACATTATTGTTATAAAAACAAGATCACTATTTAAAAAACATTGTTCACGGGAAATTTTATTTATTAACACAAAATTTATGTTTTATATTAATCACATAAAAATAACTCTTATCAAAATTCACTTATACGTTCATTGAGTATCTATTTTTTCATATTTATTTTATGTAATAGAAATGTTTATATTTTTATAATTTATTTATGGTAAATATTATTTTCATGCCATTTTACTGATTTATTGGTTATGTTACTATAATAAATTTTATATTATTGTTCTACATTTGAGGTTACTATTTATAATGGTTGGTTTACTCTTCTTAAAGGTAATTTCATTATTCTAATTGTCTTATCGGGTTTATACTTCCCAAAAATACCTCACATTTAATTAATTCACAATTAACTAAAATCTCTCTAATGATTTGATATTAATTAATTTGGAAATATTTATTATATTACTCTAATTTATTTTTTGTGATCATGGTAATTTTTGGGGACTAGGATGCTCTATAATATCAAATTCTAGTTACATTTTTTGTATATTCTACTATTGTGATAATTTTAATTTTATGTGGTATATATATCCATGGTGTGTAATGTTCATGTTCTTATGAAATAAAATATTATTGGTTTAATTTACATTTTCTATGTGTTCTACTATATATTTTATTACTTATTATGTAATAAATATATTTTCTATAGGAAAATATCATATGTAAAATTCTTGATCATTAAAAATAATATCCAAAACACATAAAAATTCCTAAGAGACAAATTCATTTCATAATAATAGTTTCAAACAAATGTGGAATTTATCAATTTTATGTTCAAACTCCAAAACATAATTATAAGGATACCCCTTATAATATTATAAAATTTTACATAGATATAACAACTATGTTCTATACATTTTTCTTCAAATCATGATATTTCCTTTCCTCTGTGTGTTAACAAACAATCCAAAAATATTTAAAAAAATATTAAATAACATTCATTCCATGGTCTCAATCTCATTATTCTAACTGGAATTATATTTTAGTGGTAACCACTAATCAGTTTTCCATTCAAGATTATAAACTATAGGAGTTACCATTTGATGACCATAGAAACCAAAAAATTCAAATATCTTCTCCAATTAATTTTTTGATTTTATAGATATCACTGTATCCTATGTACCACCAAATTTAATAGGTTTTTATCACATGAAATTATCCACTATTTATGTATTCATATTTTGATAATTTGTCTTCTCTGATTAATTTATACCATTATTTTGTATATTTTTTAAATTTAATTATCAAAGGAAAAAAATTATTAACAGCAACATTAATAATTTTAGTTTTCTAATCTAGAATGGTATTTTCCTTTTTCCACATTCATACTCAATTCCACTAATTACATTTTCTAAAAACCATTTAAAATGTAAATAAATTATATAAAAATATATTTGGTAACCAACATCGGTTAATAATAAAAAATAGTATCATTTTAATAAAAATTATAGTTAATATTTTATCTATATTTAAACCTTATTAAAATATTTAAATTTTATTTCCAATAATTATTTTTCAACATACTTTCCTCTACAGTTATATAAACCTTTCTCCCATACTGACGCTAAAGACCCCAACATAACTATCCCATACATTCATATATTTCTGAAAATATTGAAACATAAAAATTCCATGATAATTTATGTTAAAATTTTTATAAGATTATAAAATATAACCTTTAATAATAAATAATAATAACCAATATTTTACACCTTATAATGAAGGGATCTATAAAAGGTTCTCTTTCCTCTTTCAATGCTAACATCCATAACATGAATATTGAAATTGATAACTTTATAACACATACCTTAAACCATTAAACCATTAAAATAATTAAAACATATTTAATGAATATAAAAAGGTGTTCAATTGTTAATAAAAGAGAGAAAACATGATATTCCTTGAAATATATTAAATCATATTTTGATGAATATAGTTTATGTAAATCACATAAAATGATAAATTGAACCCGTATATGATCATAAACATACATTCACTCATTAAATCCAGTAAATTATAATTTATTTACTCATATTTATGGAATATAAAGAAGATAATAATGAAAATAGATATACAAGAATAAAGAGGATTAAATAATTTAAAAGGTTCCTTAGAACATTATATTCATATCACCTATAAAGGAATAAATTATGTGGTTATTTTCATTATAACAATTTTGGGGAATAAATAATTACCCAACGAATTAGGGTGATTTATCACAGGTCCATCCATCATCATCTAAAATGTTCAAGAACCATAACTTTAATAAAACTCATAGAAAATATCATTTTAATCTGGAATCCTGAACATAAATGATATCTCATGAATAGACAATGAATGAAAAAATAATAGTTCAACTAATTACCTATTGAAAGGAAACTGAAATAGAATCATAGAATAAATATGAATAATTGATTTATGTCAAAAACAATATTAGAAATACTTTTCTTAGATAATATTAAATAGAGAATATTGAAACTTTGTTCCATCATAGAGTCTAAAAAGTGACAAAGAGATATTCTTTAGAACGAAGTGGATAAACACATGAAAAAATTAGTATTTTAACAGGCTTGAAAACTGGATCACCCTTGTCAAGCCGAGGAGATGATGGTGTGCAAGGTACTTGAGTGCCCAATTCTGGCATGCAACCCACTTCCGTTCCCCACCACCACTTTTCCCAAGGTCACTTATTTTCCTATAAATAGAAAATTGTGGTCTTTATTTGTATAGACAAATTACCTTGAAGCCTAATTTCTTCTATGGTAATCCTAGTGCTCTGCCTATGTCTTCCAAGATATTCAATGTAGTTCTTAAACACCTAATGTAGAGGAATTAAAGGAAGATCATAGGACTTAAGTCCTTTTAGTGTTTGAAATCCATAACACATGTTCACCTAAAGAACCAGTCCGCCCTGAATCAGAAACACTTTCACACCATCTATTCCTCTTAGAGAACCTCGGTCTCACCACTTCTAGGAATAAATATGAATACTCTTGAAGGCTTAAGTCAAGTCTCACCCAAGAGTTAACATCCAAGTTGTTCTTCACTTAAGTGAACATCAGGACACCCAATCCTACTTGTGTGCCCATACATTCACACAATATACTTACTTGGGAGACCTTCTGGGATTCACCCACTACCTTCAGTCTAAAGCCATCAAGCCTTCTTTGGAGACATTAATGGAAATTATTCTTTTTCATTGTCTCCCTTCTCTAAAAGGTATTATGTTAAAACATCCACCAAAACCACCTGAAATATCAATCTTTTGGGAAATTCACATCAACATGTCTTTTATTTGGGTTTGTATATCAACAATATGAGGCTTCCCGAATTTGTTTCACAATGGGGTTAGGATTCGTAGAGTGTTTGTGGGTTTGTATATCCACAGTCACATGTAATTTTTTCAAAGAAAAGTGCTGGGAATTTCCCAGTTTGAAGGATTACGTTTCGGGTTCTGTCCTCCCCTGTTCATCTTTGAAACTTAGAACCTCAGGTCTCTTGTAGGGACAGTATGGTTCAAACATTCATTTCCATTAAAGAAAATTAGAAGTATACCTCCCCTACTAGGACCAATCTTACGGTAGCAATCCATGTGTAATCCCCTAACTATTCGCGTATTAGGTTGTAGTATTTCTCCTCTCTACATCCTTCACCTTCACTTCTTCCTTACATTGGATCCTTGTCCAATGTAAAGATAATATAGGGAAGTCTCTTCACCTCACCCTCTTACCCGGTCACCTTGGCCTCTTCCATAGTCATCATTATAGGCGTGTCCACTTCTACTAGCGGATGAGGGAATGTGTTGGTTCCATTATTGAATCTTTTACATTCTCTTGTTTCTCACAATGATAGTGACTCGCATGGGATTAGTGATTTTTAATGACCACAATAACTACACAATAACCCATTTGAACTATTAGAACTCTGATTACCACCATAATTAGGATACGTAGGTATCCTTCCTAAGGCCTGAGGTCTATCTGATTTCATCCATTAATGGGCATCCGTTTTAGGAGTAATATCTAAATTAGAACCCCCAAATAACCAAGGCATCATTTTAAAGAAGTAATCCCAAACCAATTTCTCTAAATGGAATACACTTTACTAGGAGACTCATCGAAATATATGGGATTTTATTCCTATCCAAATGGGTAATGTAGGAAGTCTATTTGAGGTTCAAACCCCACACTTCAAATCAACCACGTTCTTCCTAGGTCATATTCCCAATAGTGTCTAATCCAACATAGAAACCCATATACTTTCCAAGTTTATTGGGATTCTTAGGCATAAGTCCCACAAAAATCCTTGACTAGGAACCTTTTTCTTATATGTCCTTACCACATGACATTAAAATATAGAGTTAGGTCTTTATCACATGACATTGAACGGTGTGATGTGTCCCATTAAGCGGCACTGAACTACTACGATTCAAATTCGTTTCACAAGGATACATAGGTATCCCATTTATGGGTACGATCCCAATATCAAAAAAAACCTTCATATCCTTGGATGACAATAAATCACAGCGTTCCCAACTGAGTGGATAAAAAACCAACATCATCATAATGATGGTTTAAAGAACCTCTTTATAGTATATCAGAGGATGCCATTGATGGAGAATCTAGAATACATATGGATGATTATAAATTTTACAAATGATAATAATTTATTGAAAATTAGAAGGGAAACCGATAATTTACTTGTTGACTTTATAAGTACTCATTAAAATATCTTAAATCTATAAATAGAGTCCCAGAGTAGACAATATTTCCCCCCAAAAGGGTGTGATGAGTCCAACCTCCCATCCTCCCGACCAATGCATGTTCTTAAGTATCATAGGTTCAAAATCAACGAACACCTGCCTTTGGAAAGAAGATCCCTTTTGGATAATGAACTGTTGGATGTTTCCGGTTCCATGAACAAATTTAATGGAACCCACCTAGAAGTAGTGATTCTAATCTAAAACACACATTCCAAGGAACAATGAAACAAAAATGGTGACCCCAACATGAATACTTAACCAAGTTAATAGTTTTTCCCATCTGTCAGGCCCCTATAAATTGACATAAGGAAGGACATAAAAAGTAATCAATCATGTATTAATCCATATAAATGATGTTTCTTTAATGGATTTTTTTATCATATCTCTCTTCACTCTAAAATGGCTTCCTTCTAATTTTCAACCATGAATGCATGTACTGCTGCTCAAGATGAGTCCACATCTAATAGATGAATGTCATTTCCAAATCATAATATTCAACACTGGGTCTCTAATGTACACATATGTTAATACCATCCACAAGATACTATCCCAACCTTGGAGTCTACCTGATAGGCTCTGCAGGTTAACAATAACAATCGATCCTCTGATCAGCGACGACCAGTGGTCATGAAGCAGATAGTGCCAACCACCATCTTCAACAGTTTCAGGTCTTTATCCCTGAAATTCAATAACTATTCCCTCTAAAACTACAAGAAGGTGGATTAAGAGGTCACTCATGGCCTCAATAAAATGATATAGGGGTCCTTCCAGAGGACTCCAACGAACAATCGTTGTCATCATAATTGCATGGTCATGAACCCCCAACAGGATAGGGGTGTTTCCTCTGGTTGTTTTGACTAGGTCCCTCTGAACCGGTCACTCAAGAAGAACTGCTAGGTACAACATCTATCCAATAAGAATAAAATTGTTATCTTTTCCCCTATAAATAATTCCATCAACCTAACTTGATGAAAAACAACAAATACGAACATACACTCGTTTGTCCCAATTCTACTGCCCGATAGATGTTTCTAGAAGTGACCCTCCAATCCTTCAAATAAAATCTGATGGTGTACCATGAATAAGTACATACACCTATTTAAAATCTATATTCTATTCATTAGGCTCTTCTAACTTTATTCAGGGAATCTAACCAATCAAATGTGGTGGAAACTAGTAAACAGGATCACACACCTACTTACAATCACCAATTATTCCATTAGTGTTGTTTCTAATCATTGAAAGAAGTTCATCAACCATGCCTAGTAGAAAAAAACAAACAGGAACATACACCTTCTAGTGTTCATCAATTCTACCAATAGTCTTGTTTGGCAGCACCTGAAGAAGTCATTCAGAAAGCTCCAACAACAAAACTGAGGAGAATCATCTCTCTGCACCCATACGTGAGTACTGTTAGTTCCCACTAATAGGAAAGGGAGGATAGAAGATAGAACATAAATCTAATCGAGAAACATAATGGATGTATATTTTCATTTTGGCCTTTTATGTCCACAAATATATTTTAGAAATGGTGTTGACGCTCCTTTCGTCACAGAATCTAAAGATCGGAAAAGGGAATATCTGAGCTCAAAGTGATTCAGCCTTTGAAGAAAACATAAAAAATCAACAAAGGAAGGAAGAAAGGATCAACAGCAGCATCACCGCGCAAGTTATCTAACTGGCGCGCAAGTGTACTTGCGCGACCACCTTGGTCGCGCAGCTGACTTGCACGACCTAATTGGTAACCACCCGGTAACCGCCCGGGGTCTTCTTTTGCCTATAAATAGACCCTGTGGGCCCCCCCATTGAAGAGGATCTTTTTCCAGAAACTCGGATTGAAGCTCCCGACGCCCAAGTCTCTTATCAAAGCTTCCGGAACACTTCTAAGGTAATTTCTTACCTAGAACGGAAGATCTAAAGAGAAGAAGGAAGGCCTAAGTGTTGAAACTTATCAAACACTTGCGCGCCGACTTATTTCCTTCAATATAACTTGCGCGTCCCTTTTCTGGAAGAACCTCGAGAACATTTTAAAGGGTTTAAAAAAGAGTCGCTCAAGTATTTCATTTCTTGTTGAAAATCGCGCAAGTACACTATGTGTCGCGCAGGTATACCTGCGCGACCAACACTTGCGCGCCCATGGAAGACTTGCGCGCCTTGCAAGACTTGTGCGCCCCTATCTTTTTGGGTGCCCATCTTGCCCATTTTTACCCCTCTTAAGCCATTTCACCTTTCCTTTTCAAGATTCAGTCTTCAAGACACTCTTCAAAGCCATTTATGGCATGATTTCTTGATTTGACTTTCTTATCTGAAAGGAATTCTGTGGAATCTCTCTCAAAGTCTAGTGATTTAAATATCCTTATGTCACTAAAATACGGAGAGTTCATTCATTTAACCTCATCCTTTAAGATGAGAGAATCCTAACTTGGGCATCCTTCTCAGGAATAATCCCCAAACCCTAATCCCTAACCTGGGTCTCCTTTTTTCAGGAATAAGACTCAGTCATAACCTTGGGCTTCCTTTTAAAGAATAAGCCCCAAGACTCCTAACCTGGGTCTCCTTTTTCTGGAATAAGACTCAGTCATAACCTTGGGCTTCCTTTTCAGGAGTAAGCCCCAAGTCCCTTAACCTTGGGTCTCCTTTTTAGGAATAAGCCCCAAGTTCCCTTAAATTTCTCTTAACCAGTCATAATTTACCTTTGATTTGGGTTTCCTTTTCAGGAGTAAAACCCAATCATAAGTCCCCTACTAACTTGGGAATCCTCCTTAGGAGTAAGCCCCAAGATTAGAGTATTCAAATCTCCATGAAGCACATATAACTTTATGGACCCTGTTCATGGATTTTCTCCCTAAAAGTAAATCCTAAACCTTCATCTATCTGGGCAATCATCCATAAATAAGCCCCAAACAAATTCTTATGATTGCATCTTTCATGGCACAATTGTCTAAATTTTTACCAATACCTCTTGTTTCTCACACCGAGCGTGACTCACGTGAGCTTAGAGTGTAAAAGTAATTATGACATTCATCTTTGAGCCATCAATCATAAACATAATACTCCATAACTCGAACTACGTGGGTTCTGATTCCTTTTCCAAAACAAAGGATACGTAGGTAGCCCATTTATGGGTTCGATCCCAACTTTGAAATAATCCCTGTACTTCTGAATGACGATAAACTTCAAGTGCCCCACTGAGTGGCTTTAAAACCAGCCTGACCATCATAATGACCAAGAGACTTTTATATAAATGTTTTGAAGGATACCATTGACCAAGAATCTCTAAACAGATATAGATGATTCTCTATTGATGAAGAACCTCGAATACATATTAAAGATTCTCTAAATGTATTGCATATTTAATCATTGATTGTTAAAACTAAAGGAAAGCTCATTTTATACTTGGTAATATAATAAGGATTCACGAACATAACTTAAATCTATAAAGAGAGTCCCAGAGTAGACAATAATTCCCCTCAAAAAGGTGTGATGAGTCCGACCTCCCATCCTATCGACCGATGCAAATTCCTAAGCCTCATTAGTCCACAAGCTAATGAGCGCCTGCCTTTGGAATGTAGGTCCAAACGGATGTGGAATCATTGGATGTTTCCGGTTCTACGAACAAACCCATTAGAAACCGATCGGAACGTTTGAATCTCCCATCCAGGAGGTCATCTCCGGATTCCGTGCGAAACAAATGGTGAAAGGGAGTACATAAATTCCTTCCCATATTCAAGAAGCATGCCAGAATATCATAATAGCTACTTCAATAGTACCAGTGGAACATATACATAACTCCATACCCACAACTAGGATGAAACATCAGCATTCCATCCTAGAGTAGATACATACATTTATTCTAGTATTGGAGGGTAATGGGTTATACTTTCCCATATCTTATGGACAATCTGATCAGCCACATACACCCTTTCAAGTTAGAGGTAATCGGCCCATTCTGATGACCACTACAAGGTAGTCACATACACTTACCCATGATAACCACATCTTTCAAAAAGTGGCCCCAACTAAGTGTAAGAGATCATCCAAGAAGAAGTATTTCCAAACACAGTTGGGAAATATATATATAATCTGCGATATGGCTCTACATAATGCTAGATTTCTTGAAGCCCTCGGACATTTATCCATTTCAGCTCAAGACCCTACCCTCTCATTACCAAATTATGGGAGTATTAGCTTCAATTTTTAAGATCCCCATTGGAAACTTTTTCTTAAAGGCTTTCTTCATGAAAATTAGGTTAATTTAGGGATCCTATCTCCAGACGAGAGACAAAACAACCTTCAATGTGGCTAGAAGACCAAGGAGCACTGGGATTTATCCCTTTCTTTAATCAACCATGGTGTTCTTCCCCCTGATTTCATTCTCTAGGAAAGTTATTTATTTTTTAGTGTTTCACATTTTCAAAATAATTCAATAATGGACAATGTAGTAATGAAAAATCCCTATTATCTCGAGGAACTTTAAAAAATTAGTCCAGTTAGGAGTGATGCCTTATCCTTAACGGGAAAAATACTTTCTCAACTAGAAGACATATTAAGTGGAAGATCCTTCTTTGATCCTCTATTTGGTTATTATTTCACTAATGTAGTAGGGGAAATGGCGATTGATTCCATTTTTTTTACAAAACAATCAAGAATAGTCCACATTGGCCAGACCAAGTGTTGAAACCTCTAGTAAAAGGTGTTAATGTAATGTTGAACATTAGAAAACAAATGGATAATGGAGAAGTACCAGTAATGATTGGGACATTGGTAAACTCTCAATAAAATATTCTAGAATTGATGGCAGAAGATTGCATCCATGATGTCCACCTCAACTTATGGAAAACTCTTCATCATTTGTAAAACATAGTGTTACCATGTGAAGAATATCAACATCATGTAAAGGAAATAGAAAGTCTAAAATGCCAAATCTATGAGTCATCTCTCATAGTTTCCCAACCTGAAAAGGATTAAAATCGACAAGGAACCCTTCAACATGCATGCCTCGATGCACTAATGTAGTTGGGCGAGTTAATTTCTGATACCCCATCTAGTGTTGGAATCAGAGGATTGGGTGAACACGAAGCATTGAATTTCACTATGCTCTAAAATCGAAAAATCTCACCAAAAGTTGTCCCATGCATTGTTGTTTTCCAATGGCTGGCTAAAACCAATATATTTTGTCTGTAATCAATGATACACTCATGAACATGCCTCAACTAGTTCTCATATGAGTCAGGCCTAAAGAGAAAAAATATGTTGAGATACCATTGCATATTGTATATGATAATATTAATAAGGCCTCTTTCTTTGAAGATTTTAGCTATCAGATGGAACAAATGTCTAAAATAGAACATCAGTCTTCTGAAATAGGTGATTTTAGTGGTTTTTGGATAATACACCCAGCAAATTTCAAAACCACAATTTGAAAAACCATACATGAAATCGCGTGAATCTCATCTTTTGAGGTTCAAGAAAAACCCCATCTTGTAGGGATGAGGGATTGTTTAATTCATTCTTATAATTCAATAAAGAA
Organism: Viscum album; assembly: GCA_963277665.1. Taxonomy (NCBI): domain Eukaryota; kingdom Viridiplantae; phylum Streptophyta; class Magnoliopsida; order Santalales; family Viscaceae; genus Viscum; species Viscum album. Next base: position 73,826 of record CAUJRU010002178.1, on the reverse strand, counting down.
AGTTTTAATTTTTGAAGATGAAGAATATAAACAACCACAACCTGCAGGGTTGGGGGATTTTTCACATTTACAATACCCTCATCTGCATAAGTATGTTTTCCCCCGATTAGGGATGAATCCACATAGTGAATGCAAAAATGAACTATCCATGTATTCTCTTCGGGTTACTTTACATTAAAAAGTTCCAATGAATTCAGAATATAGGAGAAAAATGTCTCGTGGAAGATACAGAAGGAGACGATCTTACAAAGATAATGATAGAATGCCATCAATGCATTATGCATCAGTAAATGTCATTGATACCATTTCAGAAGATCTGCCAATGAATGAGTCCTGAAAGAAGAGGACAGGGGTAAAGTTAAATGATAGATCACATCTCACATTCCCACTGGAGAAGGTCACTCTCTTTTGAATGAAGAAATATTTTCCCTTAAATAAGAGGAGATGAATGAGTTGAAAAGACTCAATATAGAGTTACATCAAAGTAGAATATGTACTGGACATGCTCCCCAAGATGATCCTCATCATTAACATCCTCTTGGAACTCCCTAGTAAAGAGGATTTGTTTTAACTACAAATGCAGATAATGAATTCTCTAAATTGGGTATATAGATAAGGCATGATCAAACATATCCTTATAGGCCTTCCCCATGGATTATTGAACACAAATAACAGCAGCACCACCACCAGTGGGTTTTCTAGAGGTTGCACCAGTTAAAAATCCATCTATTGTACATGTACAGGTCCTAGCACATCCTAATATTCCCAAAATTCTTATGAATGTGATTTAGGCATTAACAACTCTATTGGAATCTATGGAAGAATGGCCTGCGCAAGTATAACTTGAAAAGAAGGCTCACCTATTATCATTGGATCGGATCCATCCCGCACAAAATATTGTGAATACATTATTCCCAATATTTAATGGTTTAGGAGATGTGGAGAAAAAAAATTAACAATTTGTTTCACATTATGATCCCATGATGGGAACTCCTAAAAAAAAAGTAGTAAAGCTCAGATTCTTTGTGCAATCATTATAGGGGATATCTTTTTTTATGGTATTCAAGTTTGAAATCTCTATCAATTATGAGGTGGGAAGATCTCCGTTATAAATTCCTTCTTCAATTCTTCTCAATGCTGCTAAAGACAATAGTTATTTATCATAAAAATTGAAAACAATGGGAAAATGAAATAGTTTCATATTTTACTGTTTGATGGAAAGGATTAACATATTCCTTAAATATAGAAATCCCTCAAGAATAGTTTCTTCCAATTTTTCATGAAAATCTATAGGATGAGTTATGCACAACATTGATCCATGTGAAATAAAAAGGTGGGTTTTGAGACCATGCTTCAATTGCCCAAAAAGTGGGGGATTCCATTCTAGAAAAGAAAGCTAAATCTCATGTAATTACATCATCTCTATGAAGGAGACCAGGGAAAGTAGAGGCTGATATATTCACAACCAAACTAACACCTATACCTTATTCTACTTCAAAATCTCGATCATACTGAAGGGATCAAACTCTCGAGCATGAGAAAAAACAACCTCCTCATCAAAATCATAAAAAATATCAAAGAAAATACAGTTTGAGGAGTTAAAGAACAATATTTATTCTTTTCAGAATAAAAAGGTTCCAGGTTACATAATCTCATCTTTGGAAAACAACTTGGATCAGTTTCCTTGTCTAATAAAACTGAACAAATAAGGAGCTGAAGATCTTTTGAATTATTTTCCCTTTCACCAATAGTTGGGACATCCCATACCAGAGTTTTTTGTTTTTAAAGGCCTCCTACAAAAAATGGTAGTCTCTGGAAAAGTGATCCTAAAAATTCCTTTAGCCCAAGATCATGTGTTACTACTACTGACCCAGAGAAAGAAGGTGAGTGGTAGGAAGTAAAAATATAAAATGTGAATAAGTATAATAATTGGATGATTAGAAAACTGATCCATCGATCTCATGCCATTATACAAACATAGTTGAAATATCCAATTGTGTCTTATACCACTTCTACCACAAAAAATACGTATTCATCAAAAGAGAAGTCCTATAAAGGCCAATACTAAAATAAATGGCATGATCAGAAAGATAAAGAGTAGTCAAAAGGGGACGAGCTCATGTCAAGGACAAATTTTTCCTTAACTCTGGCAGATTTTATGCTTTTGGTTTTTAAAATAGAGGCACTACCCTACAAAATGGAACAACCAAAACCGGACTATCAAGCAGAATCGTCATCAGATAAAGAATTGATATTTGGTTCCATCAACATTATCCACATAACAGATACCTATCAGAATGATGATTCTAGTTATGATGAGGCTAAATTCCCTATACCTAATTGGAGAACTAGTGGAAGAAGACATGGTCATGGATATAGAAGATTTGGGTATTCTAAAAGCCATTATTTTAACTCTAATCCTACAATAACCATATATACGGCGGGACCTCGTGGGAGATCCCTTCAGCTGGCTCAGTAAGAACAAGGAAGTTCTCCTGCACATGATAGGATCAGTCATGTAATGATTATTTTGGAGGACTAATTAGAGGTTACACCATCATTATCTCAGCATGTATATAGACCTAGTCAGTATACTCTACCAAAACTAGAAGTTTTTCTAGCTTCTACTCCAATACATTGTATATCTACATCAAGAGCATCAGCTACCAAGACACCTACAAAATAACATTTCCATATTGTAAAACATAGACCTCTGGACCAAAATGTGATGTGTTGAAAATTTTAGCCTATGTAACGACCATGTTTTCAATCTTGGATGCCTTTAATATATCAAAAGATATCCATGAAGCACTTATTGAATCTTTTTTACATCCTCAAGAATTTGAAACTAATGTTGTTGCAGCTGAAGTTTACCATATAGAGAATGATCCTACAGAATGTCATGCAGCTATATAATTTAAAGATAAAGATGAATATGTTGTTGTACATATACATATCAAACCCTTTTATCTATCTAGAAGGGTCAATGATACTGACATTTGAAGATTATTTATTGATAATGGCTCAGGAGTCAACCTCATTCCTATTCGTATATTTCATCGATTGGGACTCACTAAATCTGAATTATCTCCTTCCAATTTTATTTTTCAAAGTTATGACAAGAATGAACAGGAAAATATCGAAGATATTACACTCAGAACTCAATTTGGAGATCTTGTGTCTAATTTAGATTATATGGTTATCTGTTATGACACAAGCTTTAATAATTTTCTTCGAAATCTTTGCTACATAAACTTGCAGCCATTCCTTCATCATACCACCAATTTCTTATGTATTCATTCAATGGTCAAATCAAGACATTGTATGATCCCAAGGCTCCATTAAAATGTGTTAATCTCAGTATATTGAGGTATAACTTTATCACATGAAGGGAACGGGGTCCATGACCAAAGAGGTAACTAAAATCAATGATATGAATGTCCTAGAATAGATCCCAGCTAAACCATTCAAAAAATCCAATACAGATTATGCATTTTTTATAAATCAAATAGAATATTTAAACCCAAATTTGAGCACTCATCTAGTGACTTACATAATATCAATTACGTCAATTGAGTTTGACAGCATGAGAGAAATTATTCATTTTCCAAGGATTGGAGAAATCTTAAACAGAGATGACTTCATTTAATCTATTGAAAATCAGAAAGTCTATGATTCACCAATCATACAAAGAGAATTTGTATTAATTCTAAAGGAATACAAGGATATTGATTCACAACCCATCATCTCCTCTTCAACAATCTACGATGACCCTTCATCATCAATAGTGTCAAAAATGGTTGCCACTTTTTCAGGATGTTCAAACACTAAATCCACCACTAGAATTGAAGGTCTTGCTTCAACACCTAATATTAAAGTATAAACACAAGAAGTGAAAATTATGCAAGAATAAGAATAAGATATCAGGGATGTTGCTCTAGCATTTGAGGAAGGTGTCTCTACCACTTTAGATGATCTCAGAAAAATAATTCTCGGTACAGATAAAGATCCACACCCCAACATTAATTTGTGCACCCATGACTTCTGAAGAGAAAGATATGTATACTTAATATCTAAATTAACATAGTGATATATTTTCTTGGAAATATATATAAATGTCAGGTCTTAATCCGAATATAGCAACTCGTCATTTGGGTTTTCCAGAAGAGCATCGATGATTCAAGCAAGAAGCCAGAAGAACACACCCAACTCATGATTCTAAAATTGATGTTGAAGTTGACAAGATTATTAAGGATAAATTTGTTAGGGAGGTTCAATATACCAATTGGTTGGCCAACATTATCCCAGTGAAAAAGAATAATGTTCATATCAGGGTTTTCATTGATTTGAGAGATCTCAACCGACATTGTCCCAAAGATGAATTTCCAGATCCGATCATAGAAATTTTAATTAATACAACAGTAGGATATGCAGCTCTTTCCTTTTAGTATGGATACTTAGCGTAAAATCAAATATTAATGGCCATAGAGGATGAAAAATCTACAGCATTTTGAGACCCTCATGGATTGTTTTTCTATCCATTAATTTCCTTTGACATAAAGAATACTGGTGTAACATATTAACATGCCATACACCATATCTTCAAACCCTTATTAGGAAAATTTGTCAAATGTTATGTGGATGATATGGTAGTTAAATTAATAAAACATTCTAATCTCCTGATTGATTTAGAGACCATGTTCAATAATCTTCTGCAACATAATTTGAAGATAAATCCCTTGAAATGTTCTTTCATGGTAACCTTAGAGAAATTCCTCAGTTTCATTGTACGTCATCGTGTAATCAAAGTTGATCCTGAGAAGACAAAAGAAATCCTTGGCATGTCACCTCTTTGAAATTTGAAATAATTAAGAGGAAATAAAGGAAACATAATCTATATTCTTCTCTTTATCTCCAATGTGGAAGGAAGATGTTTACCCTTAAATGTATTAATGAAGAAGGGAGTCACATATTAATTGACCTATATTTCCAAGATTTATTTGATACACTCATGAAATAACTCTTGAGTTTACCAGTATTAATGCCACCTGTTGACAAAAATCAACTTATTCTCCACGTGACAGCCTTAGTGAGATCACTGGGTTCCTTCTTTTCCAAAAAAGAATGATAATTGGAATGAAATAAGTCTTTACTATCTTAGTAGAACTGTGCTTGATACTGAGACTCAATATTTAAGTATTGAGAAGTACTGCCTGGAAATAATCTTTGCAGTACAAAAATTGAAGCACTAGCTACCAAATTATGAGGTCCAACTGGTATCTCACAATAACCCACTCAGATTTATCATGAGTCATCCCATTCTTATAAGGCATTTTGCACAGTGGGAAGTTATTTTTCCATAGTTTGATATCTTGTTTGTGCCTTAGAAGGAAATAAAAGGCCAAGACTTGGCCAATTTCCTTGTTGAACACCATTCTACAAAAGATATATCATTGAATATAGAACTTCCTGAAGAATAGTTCTTCTCTATTCAAGATAATCCCCAAATGTGGGAAATGCACATTGATGGTGCTTCCAGATGTCCAACAAGGAAGAGAATAGAACACCCTAAACTCAAAAATGTTGGTTTAGGAATTATACTTATCTCATAAAAAAGGTGCAATTTCCATATTCCTTTCTGTTGTTAGAAGGTGGTACCAACAATGAGGAAGAATATCTAGCACTCATCACAAGCTTGGAATTGGCACTCTAGGTACAAGTGAACCACGCGAAATTGATAGGTGATTCAGAGTTTTTAATCAAAAAAATAAATGGGAATTATTCTATTATAAAATTAGAGTTAATCCCTTGGTGTTATTATGTTCGAGGGTTAATGGCTGAATTTCCCTCAGATGCAACATTTTTTTGTCCTTTGATCACAAAATGACAAAACTGATGTACTGGATAACACAACCAAAACCCTAGTAGATCAAAATAAGGATTATAAAATCATCAGTATTTCTCATCTTTGTGTGGTTTCACATTTCATTTAAATTATAATGAATGAAATAAATGAAATTAGCCATATTTATGATCCATATGGTCATAGCATGATATGGATGACACCCATCCTGGAATTCCTTCAAAATGGATTACTTCCACCAGATAGATCTGAAAAAAAAAACAGATCTGATGATGAGTGGGCAATTTTACACTTTATGATTGTCCAGATCACTAGTAGATCCTCTACAAAAGAGACTATGATGGAATCCTCTTAAAGTGTATTAATAGAGAAGAAATCACATTTGTCCTAAAATAAGTACTCAGAGGTGTTTATGTTGATCACTAGTCTGGGCATAGGCTTTCAGTTCAAATGCGATGGTTTGGATATTTTTTGCCTTTAATGACACATGATTTCATATATTTAACCATAAAAAATCATCTCGTCCATGTGAATTATAACTACATTCAAAAAACCCTAGAGTTTTTACATTAAACTAAATACTACTGGCCATTTTCCACATGGGGAATGGATATAGTAGGACCATATCCTATAGCTACTGCTAAGAAATTCAAGTATATTTTTACTGCTACTGTTTTCTTCTCCAAATGGACTGAGGAAATACCTCTTAAATAAGTCGGATCCAAAAGCATTTTTAGTTTTTTCTAATCTAATATCATTACCAGATTTGGTGTCCCTCATAAAATATTGACTGATAACAGCACCGATTGTTTTCTTTTGAGGTAAAAAAATTATATCCAGAGCACATTATAAAATCGAACCATTCATATCACTATCATTCTATATCCAATGAATAAATAGATACTTTCAACAAGACCCTATCAAATATACTCAAGTAGATAGTGGATAAAGATACGAAATCTTAGCCTGGCAATCCTTTGCAGGATCTATGGGCTTATCAGACTACTGCTCATACTACCACTCAAGAAACTCCATATTCATTAGTGTACTAAATAAAAGTAGTTTTTCCAATTTAAATTCAATTTCCTTCACTCTGAGTTGCAATATATGATCAATTATCTATAGATAAAATGTCTAAAAAGCGATTTGGTGATCTGGAACAATTAGACGAAAAGATATTGCATACATTTCATCATTTAGAAGTATATCAGAACAAGATAGAATGAGATTTTAACAAGTTCAACTCTACTCATTTCATTAAGGAGAATTCGAATTATTCCTCATGACTCCAATTATACTAAAAGGAATCCGCCAAATCAAGAGGAAAAGTTGGTGTTGAGTCAATAAGGTTTCATTATGAATTTTCAATTCCTTCATGTTTGGGGAGATTGTTGGTTCAATATGGTTTTCTTATTACTCTACCATTCCATCATGTTTTGAAAATCACAAACACCTTATCTTAAGAAAATTTTCCTTCCCCAAGGAAATTTATACCTACCATATTTTTCATTTTTCATAATATGTCTAAGTAGAAAAATAGTTTTCATACCCAAAACATCAGACTCTTATAAATACTTACATTTAAGGCATTATTTTTTCATGATCCGAATTCAGGTTTTGAATTCATTGAATTCAAGTTCTGAACATTCTAAGTTCAGACTCCGAGTTCTCTGAATTTAGACTCCAATATTTCTCAGTTCAGACTCTGAGTTCTCTAAATTTAGACTCTGAATTTTCTGAGTTCAGAATCTGAGTTCTTGGAATTTAGACTCTGAACTTTATGAGTTCATACTCATAGATCTCTGAATTTAGACTTCGAACATTCTCAGTTTAGACTCTGAGTTCTCAAAATTCAGACTACAAAAATTCTGAAGTCCATACGCTGAATTCTTATGAATTCAGACTCCAAACTTTGTAAGTTCAGACTCCAAATGATTATGAATTCAGACACCAAATTTCCTTGAAATTTAGACTCTGGAATTCTATATAATTCATGTTACGAATTCTCTGGAAAACAGAATTCGAATATTTATGTGTTATAGACACTGAATGGTTTTTTGGTTAGACTCTGAACATTAATTTTTCCTTACACTCCAAAAAATGAACTTCGTTATGAAACCATATTTTTTCATACTCATGTTTTGGTTATAAAATTATGCCATGCATTCAGTTGCTAACGAACCGTTGTTTGGGTGACACGTGTATAGGTCCTTCTGAAATTCAAGGAAAAATATGACCGTTGGAGGAGGGAGCTGACTGTTGAATTTGTGCCTCTAAATAAGAGCTCATTTGAATGACCTCAACACCATTCTATAACTCTAGATATTACATTCTCATGATGTGATTTATAGAGATAGACTTTCATGATTTGTGTGTACTGAACATCTTGTTCAAAATTTTTTCATGTGACTCCAAATGTTGCTGAGTACATTAGAGGGCTTCCAGGGATAGGAACACAGAGGGGACAGCTAACACGAAGTTAGAGGGCTTGCGGAGATAGCAAGGATAACTCCAATCTTCGTATCGATGGCTTACCCTGGTGTGGGTAAGACAGAATTTATTGAAAGTATAAATCAAGGGACCTTTATCCAAGGTTATGGGATACCATTTTGTTTGGGTTAAAAGATTTACTTCTTGTTACTTGTATTTTTTAATGTTTTTCGATGCATTTCGGTTGTTGAGGAAAATATAACTTTCTAATAAATTCGTATACTTGTACTCTGATTAATAAGATTCTATACACTTTAAGGTAGAATCATTATCTTTGTAAACTTTTGTTAAGTTTCATTTCTAGAATCACCTTTTCAGAATTACATTCTCAGTATCACATTTCTGGAATCAAGAAAGTTTGTAGAACATAGAGGTTTTGTGAATTTAACTTATTTAACCTTATTAAACAATAGAAGGGTTTATAACAAACATTAAAAGTTCCCAACATTTTTTAAAGTAAACAATTCACCCCCCATTGTATATTGAGCATCTACATCATCATTTCGATCCTACAGTTGGTAGCATAGGAGAATATCATACTCAATACCAACCTATCAATTGGTATCAGAGAAGGTATCTAAAATAATTATATTCACATATAAGTTTTCATGGTCATGTTTTTCATTGATCTATATTTTCCAGTCTTTGGATATTTTTATCCTTGTTTACAAACTTTTATTACTAAGAAGTTCATGTGAATAGATTTTATTTAAGATGGAAGGAATGGATGTTGGTTCCATAGAAAACTTAAATCATAATAGACCACCTATTTTTGATGGGAATGATTATAAATATTAGATAGAACGTATGAAGACTTTTGTTATCAATATTGAAGTGGACAACTTTGTAATGCTTACAGGATATTACAATATTTCTGATAAAGAAGTCAGAAATTTTATTAATCAAGAGAAGTATGAATATCAAATTAACTATAAGGTACACAAGACTTTTTTGTGTTCCATGACCAAGAATATATATATCCAGATTTCTTCTTGTGAAACCGAAAATTGTATTGGAAGAAGATTGAAGTTACACATTTTGGTACATCCAACGTTATTGAAACTAGAAGTGCTATTTTTAGAGCCGAGTACCATGGTTTTTGCTTTCCTTATAGAGAACCTATGTGTAAGGTACAATATGGATTTCTGACTATTTTCAATAGCTTACTATCCATGGGTGAAAAATGTTTGGATGATGAGGCACTAGTAGACATGATTATAGACATTATGCCTAATGAGTGGGAATCCAAGAGAACAACTATAGATGAGAATATGAAAGTCTCACAGATTACTTTTGATGAGCCTTTTGGAACTCTTCTTCAACATGAGACTAGATTGAAGAGAGATGCTGATAATGTTAAGATGAATAATGGGAATGGAATTGTTTCATATACAACTAATTCAAATCATATAAAATCCAGGACTCCTGAAAGAGTTACAATATCAAAGTCGAAGAAGGTTATTATTAAATCTGAATCTAGTGAGAGTGAACACTCTGAGAATGAACTAACTAATCTTGCTCGAAGAATGAACAAGATAGCTGGGAAGAAATATTTTCAGTATAAATACAAGAAGAAAGAAAGGAAAGACAAGAAAGACTCTAAAGTCACCGGTTATGAATGAAAAAGAGATAGAAATATAAGTCCTGATTGTCCAATGATTAAAATAAAAGATATAAAGGGAAAAAATTCTGAGAGGAATAGAAATAAGTACTACAAAGAAAATGCTAAGAATTTTTAAAAAGCTAATGACACCTGGAGTGCCATTTATGGAGACTCTTCTGATGAATCCTCAAATTATGAATCTTCTGGACATAAGAATCTTGGTCAAATAGCCAGACCACCTATTGAAAATCATTGCTTAATGGATAAGGTACACAATGCTGAATCAATTACCAATGTATCCTCGAATTCTTATTATAGTGATAGTAAATATTATGAGTCCTCAGATGATGAATCATATTTTGATGAATATAATACTTTACCTACCTATGGAGAAGTGTCTAGGTTTGCTAAGCCTCATAATAATAAAAATTCTAAAGTCAAGAGGAAGCTTGATAAGGAAAATTCTACGATTTCTATTCTTACTAAGGAAATATCAGATCCTTCTGAAGATCATTATATGAAAACCCATGATTTTGAAAGTATTTCAAAAAACCTTGAGAATGTTAATTATGAGAAGGATAAACTTTCTAAGGACCATGAAAAATTAATTTTTAAGAAAAATGTTTTTGAGCCTAACTCTAGTGCTAAAATTAATTTTTTTGAAGATAAGAATATAGTTATTAGACTAAAGTAATAAATATTTTCCTCAAGGAAGTTTTTTTCAAACATTACCTTACTGAAGGAAAATTTTGATAAGTTGTATTCCCAAATTCGACCTCTAAGGAATAATTTTGGTTTTGGTTATACAAGTTCAAAACCAATTTTTAGTAACAATTATTTTGTTCCTAAAAGTCCTCTATTAAACACTAAGTGTATGTGTGATTGGCATTGGGCAAAAAAAATTTTCCTTAACCTAATCATATTCTTTAGTTTTTCATAAAGCTTATGTCTCTATGAATATGTGGGTAACTAAAATTTTTCTTTCTGTAGTTTCCGGATCCAAGAAAGTTTGGATTATAAAAGTCTAACATTCTTATTTTTAGGAAAACAAAGAAAGTACCCACAAAAATACTTGGTACATAGATATTGGATGTTCTTGGCATATGAATGGTAACAAAAGATTTTTTGAAAAGATTATCAAGACGAATGGTGGAAAAGTAACATTCAGAGATAATGCTAAGGGAGAAATTATTGGTATAGGTTACATTGTTCTTCTTGAATAAAATTTGATTTCAAATGTTTTTTTGTTAAGGTTATTAAGCACAACCTCATTAGCGTAAGTCAATTATGTGATGATGTTTACCTTGTGAATTTTAGGAATGGAAAGTGCTTAGTACACTATTCCAGGAAGAGTTCATTCTATCATTCAATAGGGAAGAGAATGATTACACACTAACCTTAGAAGACCTTATGAGCCACAATTTACCTTGCCATTGTGAAATCTAAGATCATTCATGGTTGTGGTATAGAAGGATAGAACACTGTAACCTTAGAAACCAATGCAAGCTCTCTATGAAAATAATAGTTAAGGATCTAATGGATCTTAAATTTGATTCATCAAATGTTTGTGATCCATTTCAAAATGGAAAGCAACAAAAATCAAGTTTTAAATCTGTTGGTGAAGTCTTAACCATAAATGAATAATAGTTACTGCATATGGATATTTTTGGTCCAACACAAACTAGAAGAATTGGAGGAAAATATTATGTTTTTGTCTTGGTTGATGATTATACTATATTTACATGGGTGTATTTTCTAGCAAAGAAATCTGAAACTTTTTCATACTTAAAAAGTTTCAGAGACCACATTAAAAATGCGAAAAAAACGTTCTTTGGTATCTATTCATAGTGATTATGGAGGAGAATTTAAAAATTCTGATTTTGAATCCTTTTTTAGTAGAAAAGGCATTACTCATAACTTCTCAGCACCCAGAACACCTCAACAAAATGGTGTTTTTGAAAGATGAAATAGAAATTTTTAAGAGATAACAAGAGCCATGTTGAGTGAATATTCTATATCCAAACATTTTTGGGCTGAAGCTATAAGTTCGACTTGTTATACTATAAATCGTGTTTGGATTATACATTTTCATAATAATACTCCTTATGAGTTATGGATTGGTAGAAAACCTAGACTTTCCAAATTCACTATTTTTGGCTACAAGTTATTCATTCTGAATACTAAAGATAATTTACACAAATTTGATCCAAAATCTAATGAAGTAATTTTCTTAGGCTACTCCATAACTTCTAAGGCTTATATATTTTTCAATAAAAACACTTGTACTGTTGTAGAAATAGTGCTTGAAAAATCTGATGAAACAGACTCTTGTTTTTAAAAAACCTCAACCAACTTCTTCAAATGTGTTTTAAAAAACTGATTATTAACCTTTGTTAGAAGATTCTTCTGATAAGGAAAATATTCAAGAAAATATTCCTGAAGCATTTACCCCCAGAATACTTTCTACCATAATTTGATGAAAACGTTTTACAAAACCCAAATTAATTGTTTCTAAAGAATCATCCCAGTGATGGTATCATTGGTGATGTAAATAAACATGTAAGGACTAGAAGTTCCTTAAGAAATGAAATTGAACATCTAGCATTCCATTCCCAATTAGATCGAGAAAGTACAGATGAAGCTTTAGGTGATGATGATTGGATAAAATCCATGCAAGATGAGCTAAATGAATTTGAAAGGAATAAAGTTTGGACCTTGGTTGAAAGAACTAAGGAATATTTTGTTATTGGAGTAAAATGGGTCTTAAAAAATAAGTGTGATTAAAATGGAATCATAGAAAAAAATAACTCTAGGTTGGTTACTAAAGTCTATAAACAACAAGAAGGAATAAACTTTGAAGAAAGCTATTCTCTAGTAGCTAGACTTGAATCTATTCGTATTCTACTTTCCTTTGCAGAATTCTTCAATTTCAAACTTTTTCAAATGGATGTTAAATGTTATTTCATTATTGGATATGTTCAATAGGATGTTTTTGTTGAACAAAATCACAGTTTTGAAGATACAAAACATCATGAACATATTTACAAACTTACCAAATATTTGTATGGACTTAAGAAAGCCCCTTGAGCTTGTTATGATAGACTTACATGATTTTTGCTTCAAAATAATTATGGTAAGGGGAATGGTGATCCAACGCTTTTTATAAAGAAAGATAAGAAAAATATTTTTATTGTTCAAATTTATGTTTATGACATTATATTTGGTTAAATCAACAATCTTTAACTGATTCCTTTGCAGATATAATGAAATATGAGTTTGAAATGAGTATGACGGGTGAGTTAACATTTTTCCTTGGTTTTCAAATTTCTCCAAGCCCATAATGAATCTATATATCACAACATAATTATATTAAAGATATTATTAAATTTTATGGATATAAAAAAACTAAGAGTATAAGTACTCCCATTTATATGTCAAATTCATTTAATATTGATGAAGCTGGGAAACCAATATATCAAACTTTTTTAGAGGTATGATAGGAAGTATAATTTATAGGACAGTTAGTCATCAGAAATTAATTTTTAAGTTTTCTTATATGAAAGATATCAATCCAATCCTAAGGAATCTGATTTAAAGTCATTGAAAAGGATTTTTTTCTACTTAAAGGGAACCATAGATCTATGACTGTTTCATTCTTCTAGAAATGATTTTTTTAAAAACTATTATGGTTACTGATTTTGGTTGATGCAGAATGGATAGGAAAAGCCCATTTAGAACTTGTAATTTCATAGGAGATTCATTAGTTTCTTGGTCTTGTAACAAGAATCACATAGTAGAACTTTCCACTGCTGAATCCAAATATGTAGTAGCTGGAAGTTGTTGTGCTCAAGTGTTGTGGATGCAACACACACTCACATACTATGGTATGAGTTTTAAAAAAAACAATTTTTGTGTTATAATACTAGTGCCATTGACTTATGTAAAAACCATGCACATCACTCTCGTGAAAAACACATAGATATTAGGCATCACATTCTTAGGGATCACACACAAAAAGGATATATCATTCTTCAATTTATCATAACACAAGATCAACTTGCTGCTATTTTCACAAAATCTTTACCCTATGATAGATTTGAATACATTAAATAGAAGTTGGGGATGATAACCATAAGGAAATCTTCCATAATAACTTATTTTTTAAACCTATATCCTTACAGTAAGGAACTCCTTTTCATAGGGGTGGGGGTACTTTTGTTTCTTCGTTTTCTTAAAAAGTTTTGTAGTCAAAATTTTTTTGTAAGGAATATTTTTGTAAGTAAAATTTTCATAATGAAGATCTTTGTACTTCAAAATTTATCATAATGAAGATGTATGTAGATAAAAAAATTTCCATAATGGAGATTTTTATAGTTTAAAATTTTTGAACTAGATATTATTCATAGTTTTTTATGTTGAAAATTTTCATTGTTAGATATTTTGTAAAAAAAAATTCACAGTTTTTTTTTGTAATCATTGTTTTTGTAATCAAAGTATTCAGAATCTAAAATTTTTCAAGAAGGATTTTCCTCAACACGAATAATCTTGCTAGCAATCCAAATGGTATGTTTCCTTTATTAAATTTTTGTAATAATATTTTACTTTTTGGTATTTTCATCTGTTTTTAAATTTTCATATTCTCTTTTTTTTCATAAATATGAATCTTTTTATTTAAATCCTCAAAAGATCATATTCTATCAAAATTTCCTTCCATCTATCATCTCAACCATCAAATCTAATCATAAGGTTTCTAAACCGTTGGATTGGTTATTTAGGCTGAACCCTCACCCCAATCACCTATATAAAGGACCCATGATGGTTCTCCCACATCAAAATCCAATATTTCATGTGCTGATTCCCTGCCCTCCTACATAAGCCCGTTCCAGATTTTCAAGGTTTCCTTTACTCCGAATGTTTGTCGATGTATTTTTTCAGAAGGGCATGTCAACTGTGAATATGATTTTTGAATGGAATATTTACAGAGAAAGGTTGGTACATCCAAATTTCTTTGCTAAGTATGATTCTATCATCTCAATGAACATCAGGTTGAATGGATGGGGGAGTGTTTACGTATCGAAACCAGGATCACAGGATCTGGTATATCAGGAATTGATATTGGAATTCTATGAGTCAGCAAGTATTTTCAATGAATAAGGAAAAGATAAATTCTCTTTCAAGAGCTATGGGAGGACTTATGCTCTTTCTTACACCTGGGAAACCAGTTTTATTGAAGTTCATTATGAGGGTGAGACAAAGTTCTTCTCACATAAGATTCCTGATGTTCTAGGAAGATTCATTAAGTAAAAAGCAATGGCTTCTCTTAGTCATTCATATGTAATGACTCCAATGATTTTTCACCTATCTACAAACATTTGTATTCATGAATTGCGGGTTCAAGGATTCATCATTCCTAGAAAATGGGACAAGGATACTTTGAAGAAGAGTGTTGTGTATATCCTGGATTTGTTGGTGGATCTAAGAAGGATTTACTTGGTTAAGTACATTCTGATTACAATTGAGAATATAATGAATGGAAATATGATGGGTTAGATTATAATGTATCCAGACATTCTCTCACAGCTGATTGTTTGGAGTTTAGATTCCTTCAAAATACCTTGTAGTTCTAAGACAAGAAATTGCCAAGTCATGCCGGTAAGTGATGATACTCTGAGAAAGATGAATGTTGGATTTTTTAAATAATCCATAGAATTTTATGATTTTCCTATGGAGGAGGCAGAAGCCTTATAGAAGAAAAAAGTGGCATCTGAGACATCTAAGAAGGGAGGAAGGAAGTGGAACCATAAGGAAGTAGAATAAAAAGAAAAAATACCAAAGGATAAGGAAACCCAATCCACACCACCAAAGCCTAAGAAGCAAAAAGCATATCTGGATGAGGTAGTAGAGAAATCGAGGGAAGCCATGGAGAAAACAATGTAGGGGAGCCTAGCTTGGGCTTGGATCCTGCTGAGGCGAAATATTTAAAGGAAAATACTGCTGATGAGATTAAAAATCAATCAAATGAAAATAATCAAAAGAGGAAGATGACTGAAGCAGAGGTTTTTCATTCTCTTCTGAAGGATGCTGAGAAAGTCTCTGAAAACATTTTGGTACAACAATAATTATTAGTAGATGCTTTACCAGAGACATCGGGAAAGAAATATGTGACTCCAAAAAAATTCCACGTATAATAAGTAGAAGAAGTAGATGAAAAAGAAGTAGTCTGTGATGATACTGAAGATCTCATAAAGAAAGTAGAAAATTTTCATGAGAAGGAATTTCCATTTGATAAGCATTCAATCTGATCTTCTCAACTAGAATCATCAAATCTTGATACTCCTGGGAAAGATGAGAAAGGTGAAGATGACAATGTTTAAGAAGAAGTGAGTAAGCTATCTGAAGAAGAAAGTTATAATCATGATTTTATTCACCCAGAGGATACAGAGGCACGAGCTGAGAAGGAAAAAGTTGATGAAGACCAAATTGTTCAACTCACTGATAGTGAACATGAATCCCCTAACCAAGAGTAAGTCCTTCCAAATGTTGATAAGGGAAAACATGTGGTTTTTGATACACTTACCAAATATGTGGTTAAGAAGAAAGATGTTGGTGGTTCTTCAAAGAGGAAATCTACAGATATAGAGAAAGAGCCCACCGCAGTTAAAGTTTCAGATTCGGAACCATCCTCCCTTAGACATTATTTTGTTTTCCAATCTTTGAAGAAGCTTGTTGGCACTATTCCAATATTTCATAGTATTGACTTGAGATGATAAATTATTAAACATTCATTAAATCAATAATCTGATTCAGTATATGTGGTGATGGATTAGTGTATCAAGCTTGAAGAAGATTTTAAATCTTTCTTCATAAATTATGACGCTCACAAAAGATCATGCAAGAAGATGACCATCTGGTCAAAGAAAACTATAGAAAACAAGATATTTCTTGATGAATTCCACGAAAGTTACAAGGATGCATTTGACACCGATGATGTGACGATCAAGGATCTCACAAATATCTTCGAGGAAAAACTATCCCTGGAACAGAATTCTCGGATTCAAGAAGTGAAAGATCTGAATGAGTAGTTGTATTCATTTGCTCAAAGTTGGAAAAGAGAAAGGGTTCTTTGGAATGAGATAGAAGAAAATATTTTCAAGAAATAAGAAGACTTGACGGCTCAGGCTGATATTCCCAAGGCTTAGGAAGAAAAAATCAAAGCCTTAGAGAAGAAAAAAGAGGATTAGGATCAGATTCTCAAATGAGTAAAGGAATATCACAAGGAGCTCAAGAAGCTCAAAACTATTGTGAAGAAGTTGATGCTGAAGGATAAGGAAATAAAAAATTTTTCAATTCTCATCTTTTTTTGTATTCCTTCCTTGTACAAATTTTTCCAATCGTAATGAAATATTTGGTTTTATCTTCATATATTTTTGTGTCTAGTACTAATATTTCAGGTACCTTATTTTCTTTTCCATTCCCTTTAAAACTTTTTGAAAATCACAAAGGGGGAGAAATGAAAAAAATACTAACTAATGAATAAATTTCCCTAAGTAAGGGGGAGTTCATCTAAGGGGGAGTTCTTATCCAATACGATTTACGTATGAAATAAAATTCTATGCCTCAATCCAGAAATCTAGGATGTGATCCTTCGTGTGTCCAAAGACTAAGGGGGAGTCAGTCGTATTAATCTTTTCCCATGTTTTAAGGGAGATACGTTTTTCTTTCAAAGTACAAAAAAATATTTTATAAGTTCGTATATTCTTTTTCGTAATGATATTTGTGCTTTCCAAAAAAGGGGGAGATTGTTGAGTCAATAAGTTTTTCTTATGACTTTTACATTCCTTCATGTTTGGGGAGATTGTTGAGTCAATAAATTTTCTTTATTACTCTACCATTCCTTCATGTTTTGAAAATCACAAACACCATATCTAAAGGAAAATTTTATTTACCCTATGCTTGAAGTTCGTAAGGAAATTTTCCTTCCCCAATGAAATTTATCCTTAAAATATTTTTCATTTTTCATATTATGTCTATGTAGAAAACATGGTATCGTATCCAAAACATCAGACTCCAATAAATAATTTGAAATAGATCATTCTGTTTTTAGGATCTGAAATTAGGTTCCAAATTCTTCGAATTCATGTTACGAAATTTCTGAGTTCAGACTCCGAGTTCTATGAATTCAGACTCCGAACATTCTATGTTCAAACTCTGAGTTTCTATGAATTCAAACTCCATGATTTATGAGTTTAGACTCTGAGTTCTCTGAATTCAGACTCCGATCTTTCTCAGTTCAGACACTGAGTTCTCTAAATTCAGACTCCACACTTTCTGAAGTCCAGACTCCAAATTCTTATGAATTAAGACTCCAAACATTGTAAGTTCATACTTCAAATACTTATGAATTTAGACAAATAATTTCCTTAAAATTCAGACTCTGGAATTCTATATAATTCAGGTTACAAATTCATTGGAAAACAGAATCCGAATATTTACATGTTAATGACACCCAATGGTTGTTTGGTTATACTCCAAACATTAATTTTTCCATACACTCCAAAAAATAAATTTGGTTATGCAACCATATTTTTTCTTAATCATGTTGTGGTTTTAAAAAAAATGTGTTCATTCACTTACTAACTGACCATTGTTTGAGTGACACATGTACAGGTCCCTCTGAAATTCACGGAAAAATATGATTGTTGGACGAGGGAGCTGACCGTTGAAGCTGTGAGTATAAATAAAAGCTCATTTGAATGAGCTCAACACTATTCTACGACTCTAGAGATGACATGATACTGAAGTTATTTTTAGAGAGAGACTTTCATGCTTTTGTCATACTGAACATCTTGTTTAGAATTTCTTCATGCGACTCTAAATGTTGCTGAGTCCATTCAAGGGCTTCCGGGGATAGGAAGACAGAGGTGCCGACTACCTTGAAGTTCATGGGCTTGTAGGGATATCAAGACAGACTCCGATCTTTGTATTGAGGGCTTACCCTGGTGTGGGTGAGACAGAATTTAATGAAAGAATAAATCAAGGGACCTTTATCCAAGGTTGATAGATACCCTTCTCTTTAGGTTAACAGATTTACTACTTGTTACTTTTATTGTTTCATATATCCCGCTTTGTAAGAACCCAGATCTTTTTTTCAGGTACGTTTTTCCTTTTCTTGAGTTTTTTGAGAAAATATGAGTTTCTGGAAATTTCTTAACTACATGTCATGTACTTTATAAATACACACCGTGTACTCCCTTTCCGTAAAAGGTCATGTGTTGGTTGTGTCCGAGACACACACAAGGCCATATAGGGGTGATGTTGAGGCCGCCTAAAGCGGAGTACGGAAAAGGTGAGTACACGCCATGTACTTCAAAAGTACACACCACATACTTTATTTTGTTATTAAATGGACTGGGGTTGTGTCTTAAACCCATAACCATCTTCTTCTCCGGCTTCTTCGATCGAGAGCATCTCCTAAAGCCGTGAATCTTTTCCAAGCCCCCGAGCCTCCATCTGTTCTCCGAATCGACCGTCGTTGATTGCATTGGAACCGAAACAGTATGCTCCTCCTTCTCCTAGAGCTTAATTTTCCAATTCCTCATCTTTCTCATGTTATCGTGGGTTGAAAATTTTGGATGTTTTCTTAAATATATGATGTTCCAAGGATAATCATGCTTCAAGATACAAGTATATCGATCTCTTAACGACGAGGTAGGCGGTTTGTTCCTTTCTGTGGAAATTATTGGAGTATTTGTGCAATTTCCACCAATACCCTTGAACATGGTATTGCGTGTTTCCTATTTTTCCCTTGTTGTTTGCCTAATTTTCTAATATGCCTGAGTAGAGTTAATTGTTTGTGAATAGGGTAATTTACTGTGCTTTAAATGCTTTGCCCATGCATGTTTTTTTGTTTATGACTGTTAGAATAGTTCTTCCTGTTTGGCTATTTTCCATTTCCATGCCTATTTGTATGATAGTGTGACTATTCTTCCATGATGAGAAGCTGTAGAATGATATCCAAGTAGTTCTTTAGATTACTTTGGCCGTTACACGATGCGATACTTGTAGATTTTACATAGGGATGTGAGAACCTAGTGTAGTAGACAATAGGGAGAATGGATTTAAGGGCTTCTCCAGAGTGTCTTTAATTTTATGTTGCGAGACCACAGAGGGAATTGATATTGAGTGCTTCCTCAGAGTGTCTGTATTTCCATGACGCGGGCCATAGGGGGAATGAGATGTTGAGTGCTTCCCCAGAGCACCATTAGTACGATATGATACTATAGGGGGAACTGACATTGAGTGCTTCCCCAGAGAGTCTATTATATTATGTAGCTGAACCAGATGGGTGAGAATGTGTGTGCCTCCTAGAGGGTTTCTAGTACTTGTTGGTGGAACCATAGGGGTTAGGCCGTGATAACTGCCTAGAGGGTTACCTTTTTGTTCTAATTTCTTGAGTGGCTACTTACTTGTTTGTCAATTATATGCTAGAAACTGTGGTTTGATTGCGGTTTAGTACTTTCCTATTTACTATTTACTGTACTTTTACCTACCATATACTCACTGACTATTAGGAACATATCTTCGGGTGGTTGCCTATTAGGATTTAGTCTCACACCTTGTTTGGGTCATGCTTTTGGGACAAAATAGATTATATTGTTGTAGGTATAGATAAGGGAAAGCACCTTTATACTTTAGGTTCTTGATTGCACTAGAGCTGGAGATCATGGGACTAAGTTGAGGCTTGCGATGCTGTGGAGTTGCTCATCTGTTTTTCTTTTGTACTTTGGTTTAGTTATGTATTCAACATTGTGATTTGTTTGGCTATTTTCTTATACATATATGTATCATGAATCATTTATATATATTTCTTCTCCAGTTGTTTATTTATCAGTCTTTTTCTGTTATTTTTGTTGGATATTTACTGTTTTTTCTATTGTATGTGTTGTTACTTCCGCTGTGTACTCTACTATTGAGGGCATAGTTTGCCCGCTATCACTCCCAAGGCCCTTACTGTTAGTCGGCAACCTCTAGAATTCGGGGAAATGCACTTGATGTAATGTGACCAACTAGGTACGGGGTGCCTCTGGGTGGCTTCCAGAACTAGGGCATTACAAAGTGGTATCAGAGGCTTTCTTTTCTATTGAATTACTGTTTGGAGCCTTTATCCAAGGATAGGATGGAAGGGGTACTTGGTAATGAGTTGTGCCTAGGAGTAGCTAACCCGTGTACATGGAAAATCTATTGTAGAGACCCGAAGATTAACGTACATAGACAATACATTACTTTTGCGGAATATTTATTACATAAAAAAACACACACACAAGGACCGTAATAGTTTAGTGTCTTTGTAAACTCGGAATATAATCTTCTAATCGTGGTGAAAGATCTTAAACATCTCCCATAAAGATCTTCTTTTCTTTTTTTTTAAACCTAAATCATTTATTTATGTCCTGGGGAAAATAAAACATAAAAGGGTGAGCTCAAATGCTCAGTAAGGGTAAACAAAAGAAATATCAATCACGTCATATTCATAAGAACATATCTTTTGGTAATATTAACCTGCAAAAGAGATCATAATTTCATAACATGGGATAAATCATAGTAGTGAAATGTAATCCCAATAATCATAACATAAAACATGAAACTTTGTGGCATACACACATAATCATAGAGAATGATTTCTTATTAGTCAAGACTCATTTCCAAGACTATCTTAGTGGACAAAGTCCCTTTCTGAACCGAGTTAACTCCTCGTTTCAGTTCTGTTTATCTAAACCGGTAGAACCTACCGTTCCAGCCATGTCTATATCATGAGATATAAAATCATTACCCAATGCATTGGAGGGAGATATAGGTCCCATCCATCTCATAATGATACCATTCTTATGTGTGCCACAAAATCATAAATCATACATCATTGCATAACCCATGTAATAAAAATGGGAATCTTAAACATAATGACATCATAAAACAATTCATATAAGATAAAGGAATTCAAAAAATATTTCCATCACAACATAATGAAGTAAATTTAATAATAGGTATAGAAACAGAACCCTATATTATCTTGGATGGAAAATAATTTTGATAAAACACTCGAACTCTATTCTTGAAGAAAATATCCTTTCTACTTCAAAAACATTTTCCTTTATTAACATGTCATACAATTTTAATCTAAAATAAGTTGATTAAAAATAAACTTGAAAAATTGTAAAGGAATCTTCTTGGAAATAATGTTTTAAAAATCCATTCATACCGTATGAGTTAAAAAAACATTCTTCTCGTACTTTTGTCGGAAAAATCAAAAAGTACCTCGTATGAAAAACGACAAAAGAATCCTTTCATATCTTTTACTAAAAACTCAAAGAAGGGTAAAATTGGATAAAAACTACTGTATAAGGATATAAATATTACATATTGAGGAAACATGGATGTGGATGATAAAATACACCCCAGTAAATACCAAAGTATAAACAATCTCGGATAAAAATGAGATTGTGATATTTCCCTTACCTTAGGTCTGATTTGCTTCGTAAGTGTCCAAACCTCATGTATAATGATTTTTATAAGGTCATTGACTTATTAAAGAATCATATTAATTGTTATGATATCATATATGGTTCACTTATGACTTTATATTACCAGTTCTTTTGTAAATTCCATGTTAAAGAGCGTTTTGGGTAAAATTGTTTCATTTGTCATCCGTGTTTTGACTTGTAATTATTCATATGATTACTTAGATCATGATTACTTAATTACAGAATATAAAACATGGTTTATATAATAAATATTCAGAATATACATATATATAATAAATCAGTAAATGGAAAGAAATACACCGTTCATGGAGACGGTAGGCCGTACGTACGCATGAACGCTATTTTCGTTTCCTTATTGAGTTGAATGGAATTAAGTAGATGACATAAATATATATACACATAAATACAATATCGTTATTATTTCATATGTTTCATGATTACTTATTATATATACTTTATAATCATTCATGAATGGTTAAAGTGGAGAATGAATCTCATCGCGTCGTGGAGACGGTAGTCCCTACGTACGCACGAGCGATGATATCGTTCTCATGATCGTGGGACTGTATTGGAGTGTATTTATACTATTTCAGAATCAATATTACTTTAAAATAATCATATATAGTTATTATTTACACCATTATACCCATCCAATTAAGGTGGTGGTGGAAAATAGATTTCACCACGGCGTAGAGACGGTATTCCGTACGTACGCACGCGCGGTGATTTCGTTTTCTGTAGGATGGATAGATGGTGAAATAGGTTTGTTTCATACTTATAATTACATATCCGTATATTATTGATACTGATGTTATTACTTAATAATGAAACAACCTAAGAAGAAGAAGTGGAAGAAGAAATAAATTTGAAAGAATCGGTAATAGACATTACCTCTTCTTTGAAGTGCTTCGTTGAGACCTCCTTTTAGGGTACTAAAATAGTTCTTTGAAGAAGACCAGAACCTCTAGGATGTTTCTAGGGAAGTGGAGAGGAGAAATTGTCAGGGGTTGGCCTAGCTTGAAGGCTCAAAGTGGTGTGAGTAAGAGGGAGGAGGAGGTTCCCTTTTATAAGGGAGGAGAGGGGTACCTTTGGAATAACTAAAACTATTATTTTATTATAATGTCAAATTATGTTTTAAATAGATCCAAATTGATTTATTTAGAAGCTAAGGTGGGGAGGGGTCTAAATTATCTTATCCAATAGAATTTAGACTAGTTTAGGTTAGTATTTTAACCTTATCATTTTGATTTAACATTAAGTTAAATAATTTTACTTTTACCATGTCGTCTTGTGTTCTTATACTATAAGGTTAATAAACATACCATAAGAAGCCAAACGAACCCCAAGTTGTTTATTATTAATATATATAACCTTATCTAAGTTATTTGACCGAACCTTAGATTTTTAGGAATAAAATAACAATTAATAATATAATATTTGTTTTAAAAACTATTTTATGTCAATTTTGACACTATTTAGTAATTGATTTTTGTGAAACTCATAACACAATTATTAGTTCTAAAAAGTTAATTAAATCAATACTAAAATGTCATAGTTTCCTATAAAATAAGTTTAATTCATTAAAAGTCTTATATTACATTTAGTTGGGTATTTATAACATCAATTATGTCAATATTTAATTAATAAGACAATTACTGCATCATATTTGTGTAATAATAAATGACAATTATTTAATCCCTAAAAATTCTCAATAAAATCCTATGATGTCGATAATTGTATTAGATTTCTAGAGACTATTCATGTTAAAAGTTTCATGAAGTGTATCACAAAATTAAAATTATTACACTTATAAGTTTTAAGAAAGTGACATGTTGTCACATTCTTTGGTTTTAATAATAATTAAATTATTTTCATGGAAAAAAGTCCATTAAATGATCTAATCCAACCCTTAGGTGATATGGGTCGACTTTTAGTCATCAAATAGGATTTTGACACATGTTAGGATAATTTTATAATATTATATTTACCCTTAATTAACCGATTTACCTTTAACTATGATAAATAAAATTTACCGTAGTTACTATTCATAATTCCCAAAAATAAAAAGTAGATTATTAACATAATTTGGATCCACTGATTCCAAATATGGAATCCATTTTTTCCAAATTCAATACACAAAAGTTGCAGAAATTAAATTAAAATTAATCCCGTTGTCGAAAGAAAACAGGTTTTTCTTTAAAACATTGCAAAAGATTGAATTGATTTATCCTACGAATTCAAGGTAGAATCAATTCTAATGACATAAATTATATTAAATGGTAAAAATATATTCTATTTATACTTTAAAACCATTCAATATTATAATTTAACCATATAAATTATTGCGATGAAAAAAGTTGTTTTTAATTAAAATTTACCATGTTTTTACTA
Organism: Viscum album; assembly: GCA_963277665.1. Lineage (NCBI taxonomy): Eukaryota > Viridiplantae > Streptophyta > Magnoliopsida > Santalales > Viscaceae > Viscum > Viscum album. The sequence goes on along the minus strand of CAUJRU010002178.1, from coordinate 48,940 downwards.
TTCATCAAAATATGAAAGTTACCAGTGTAACGCCCCGACCCCAGCTACCCAGAGTCGGTGCATTACTTCGTAACATTGGAATGATCACAAAAGACCACGTCTCGAAAGACCGATTAGTTTAGTAGCATTGGAAACACTAGATACATTCATAAATGTTACATTACATCACAAAGTGAAAAACTATAATAACATAGTCTCCATAGTCCACACTTCTATCCTCTTCGGACTATCCCTGCAGTTCATTCATAAAATACTTCTTCACATCCTAGAAAATATTAAAACATTGAAAGGGGTGAGCTCGGATGCTCAGTAAGGTTAACAATATAGCAGAAGCTTTCATAAATAAACATTAACATTTAAGGCAATGTATAACTAAAACAAAAGCCTTTTAAACTTGAACTTCAACATAATATGGAAAAAGTAAAATGAGATAATGCCATTCAATTCTTCACATAGATATTCTACTGGTCGAATAATCACATGAAATAACAATAACCACTTTCATAATGATGGAATGCATAATGCCAGACTATCATAACCACGTAGCCAAGGCCTCGTGCCAAGACCACAAATAAGATTTTGTCAAGGCCTCGTGCCAAGACCCTAGTTTGTCTCATGAGACCTGCTGATGCATCAAGGAGCTATAGCGGGCTCCACCCGTCACTTATTAAGTCCAATAAATTCCTCATATGAATAGGTTTAAACATATCATAAACCATAACATAATCATATCACATAAAACATGCATAAAGGAAACATAACATTTCCACATTTCAATCACAAAATATCAATACAACACATTGATATAATAAAAACGCTTTCAAAACCATTTTCAAAACCAAAATAAAAGAAAGTTAAAACTTTGTATTTATTTTTCATTAAAAAAAAGTGATGGCTTGTAGAGGAAGCCGAAACTCAAATAATGGTCACGGCGGCGGAGAAGTCATTATCGCCGCATAAGTACGGAAATAAAAACATTCCCTTTTTGTCGTTTAGTAAAACTCTTCGTATACAAAAGATTCCTTTTGAATAAACGTAAAAGTCAAAGGGGTTTATACACTGTATAAAAGAAATTTGTGTATAAAACAAAATATGCCTCAATGAATGGAGATTGAGACGAAGTCCCTTAAAAAGATCATTTTTAAATAAAATATATCTATTATGTGTATTCACTATATGTACACATAAAGAAAGTATAAATACAATATAAAACATAATAATATCATGACATAATTTGAAAGTAGGAGATTAACCCAAAGAATGGAAGTTGGGTTATGAAATTCCCTTACCTTGCGTCTTGTCCTGAATCGACCGTTCTTTAACCTCATGAATAATAAACTAGAGTTAATTTCTATTTACTTAAGAACCTTTTTCATGTTCATTATTCCTTTTATATCCCTTATTACCATGTTATGAACATTATTTAATTATTTAAGTTAATAACGGTCGTTTTGTCGATCTTTGGTACTTGAGTCAAAAATAAACTTCTTATAATTACAAGTTTTTCATGTGGTGAAATATCCATTATATCCAGAATTATATTCATGATGTAGATATCATATATATCACATATACAGTATATAAATTCATTCATAATGTCACGTAACATTTAGAGGTAAGAAATGAAATGCACCGTTCATGGAGACGGTAAGCCGTACGTACGCATGAACGCTACTTTCATTTCTATTTCGTATTTAATGGAATGAAATCATAATGATATAAATTTATAATATAATTAAAGTATAATATAGTGTATAATACCATTTAATCCATCCTTTATACATCCTACATATGGCATTAACGATTCAAATCACTTTGAGGGGGCGGTAGTCCGCACTTCCTAAAATGAAATTATCACGTTTTACCCATAATGAGAATCATAAAGTATGCCATAAATGAAAAATACAGAAGCATAAGTAAAACATAAAAATATTATATATCATATAAAAAAATAGTGACATCAAAATGGCCACCACTATAGGTGTTAAAAGAATTTGAACAATCATTGTTTCGTGAGGCAGTATTTCGCCACCCACAGAAACAGTATGTTCTTTAACCATTGGACGAAGGTGTGTGTAAGTGTAAACCAGATCCTTATCATAACAACATCCTCGTATATTTTATATACTGGTGTTGTTACAAAAGAATGGAATAAAAAGAGTTTAGGGGGTTGGAGAAGAAAAATAAAACAAAACAACATTAGAGAAGACATTACCTCAAAATCGGGTAACTCTTTTTGATTTGAGCCAAAGGCTTCCTTGAGAAGAGTTCTGCCCAAAGTGAGGCTTCTAGGAGTAAGAGGGGGAAGTTGGGAGATTATTTGGGCATAGGTTGGCTGAGACACATGGCTTGAAGGTGTGAATAAGGTGGGAGAGGTGGGGGCCTTTTATAAGTGGAGAGGAGGGGCTCTTTTGGAATGATTGAAATGTTACATTATTACACAATGCTTTTCGGATTCTAAAGGTCCCACACTTATATAATTCGTGGCTAAGGTGATAAGGGTTTTAAATATACCCATCCAATAGTCTTTGGACAAGTGTAAGCCTTGGATTTTACATTATCGTTTCATTTTATTAAAATTGTTAAATAATGAGGTCATCGCTGCATCATAATGATGTCATAAATAATTTAATTTATTTAATGTATAAAAATTATAAAACAAATACTATGATGTAGGAAATATTTTTATCTTTATAATGAATATTTATAGGCAAAATTTGGACTTGTGTAACCCCACTTAAAAACTATTTTAGTAAAATAACTCATGTTTGTGTCAATTTAATTTTAACATTAAATAAATATATATTAATGTCATTTTCCAACTAATGTGGCTCCATGGGGTCCCCAAGTTTACCCATGGGTTGTCTTGTTCGGCCATGACTCATCCAATAGGAGTAGGACAAGTGTCATGCGCATATCATATTATTAAAACATTATTTCTACCTTAAACTACACTAATTACCTCAAATCGCGATTAAGAACTTAAAAGTTACTATTCACCAAAAAATTATTTTAATCTCATTGAACCACATTTTACTTTTTAATGACAACCATGTATGTCGGATTTTTGAAAATCAAATCACAGAAGTGGTAATATTTCATTTAAATGAAAAATCAGTTATTTAACTACCACTTAGTGGTTTCACTATTCATCAAAAATTGAAGTTTTTCAGAACAAAGCCAAAATTTCACCCTAAGCTATAATTGATATTCTGAATTAAAAAATGATGTCTATTTTAAAAAATGACAAACATATAAGTTGCATTAATTAATTTTATAATTAATTCCCGCTGTTACGACAAAGAGCGTGTTTTTAAGATACAATTTATATCAAAAGATTGGTAATTGTTTATGTCCAATTTCAATGTTAAATTAATTCTAATGGCCACCATTGTATAAAATGGTAAAAATATATTCTAATTATACTTTAAAACCACTAAATAGTATAATTTATCACAATAAATTATTTTGATTAAAAAGTTGTTTTAAGTATTTTTCACTATTCATAAAAAATTAGAAGTTCTCAGAAAAATACAAAAAATTCAACATAGGCTAATTTCGATATTCCGAATCCAAAAATGAAGTCCATTTTGAAATATAAAATTTCTATAATTTTAAAAAGTGGTTATTACTATTCATAACGGCTACTTTAATTGGTTGTGGTGTGTGTTAGAGCTCGAGGTTGCGTACAACACACGCTATTGCATTATTCGAAGGGAAACGTACCGTGGAAGCTTGGGGTGTTACATTCTCCCCTCTTTCAATAAATTGCGTCCTCACAATTTGAAATTTTTCTTTGAAAATAAAAGGTTGAAAAGAGAAAATACATTTGAGGAAAACCCACATCGAAAATAAGGTTAATAAATATATAACATTAAAAGAAAGCAAGATAAGTACAAAGGTCACCCGATATAGCCCATTCTAGTATTCTACGAAAATATGGATATGGAGGAGAAACAAACCATCAAGGTCTGATGGAGAGTTATAGAAAACAAGATTAGGACAAAGATTAACCACAAGAAAATCACAAACTTGTGATTGGTTAAACGGTCATTGAATCCCCAGTTGGAAAAGTTAACCGACAACATTTTTGTTTTAAGTTACCTTTTATAATGTTGAGGAATTTATTTAGGAGATTTACTAAGAATGTAAGGGAATATAAATACTTGTTATGTATACTTTCATTCGTTAATAAATTTTTACCACAAACCCAACTTTTACTCCAAATGGTAACGGGACTCAAAAATATTCTATTTATCCTAATTGTATAAGGTTCCAAATGTTAACTCATACCATTTAGATTAGTAAAACTATTTTGTAATAACCAGGGACTTCCTGTAGGCTAGTGGTAGGAAATAAAGGCTTGTCGCACTATGGTTGTGGGTTCGATTCCTGCAGCTTTGTCTGACGCGATAGGTTATGCCCCAGCCTGCAGGTTGTCCTTTTCCTAAAACTATAGTATCATAATATTCCAAAAATAATCTTCAGAAATTTTTTAACCTTAAACATTACTATCCAAAGATCAACTTAATCCACTCCAACCATTGTAGTTAACCAAAATACCTCTGTCCATACTTTCTCTAAAAGGTCTCTTAATTCCAAAATCAATTTATCAGATTCCCCAAACAAAGTAAAGTTTCTCTTATTGTCACATACTAAAAATATAATTATCTTCATCATATTAAAACCTTACTGAAATCAACAAGTACTGCAGTACAATACTTATATATATATATATATCACATTATTCTAATAACCAAAATATAATCCATGAGTCCAAAAGCACCAATACATTAGTTATTCTTCTTCAACTGTAGTAACAGCATAAGATTTTCCTTGATCCCTTGGCCTTTTCTGAGGTAAGTTTTCCTGATGCTTAGGAAATTCATTTGCATAATGACCCATTTCTCTACAATTATAGCATTCAACTTTGATAGCCTCTTTCTTTCCCTTGCAATCACGAGCCTGGTGACCCTTTTCTCTACATTTATAACAAACTCCCATTCCTTTTAGACAAGTACCAGGGTGATTCTTCCCACAATTATCACATAATGGAAAATCCTTCTTTCCCTTTTTCCCTTTATCTGTCTCTTGTTCCATCGTTCTCTTATTCTCTTGCTTTACTTTGTTGTCATAAGACTTAGAGAATTCCTTTTCTGTCTTGATAGCACATGAGACAATATCTTCGTATGATGAGAAGGATTGTGATACTAATGATCGACGAAGAAATGGTTTTAAACCATCAAAGAAACGATCAATCTTAATCCTTGGGTTACGTATATAATCGGCAGCATGCCTCGCTAACCTTGTAAAGTTAGCCTCATACTTTGCGACATCCTCATCCTCCTTCTGCCTCAGACTCAGAAATTGCCTTTCCATATCTTCTCGATGGTCACGAGGAAAGTATTTTTCTAAGAAAAGCTCTTTGAACTCCCTCCATTCCATATTCGATACGTCATCATCTTCCTTTGTGTTTTGAATCAGCGACCACCACTGATCGGCATCTCCAGTGAGGCGGTAAACTGCCATGACAACCTTCTCCCTTTCACTACTCCCCAAGGCATGGAATATTTTCTCTAAGGAATTTATCCATTCCTCAGCTACTATAGGATTTGTACTCCCATTGAACGTTGGTGGTTGTTTCCTCATGAATCGATCTAACATTGATCCTCCACGTTGTGGATCAGGGTGCTCCATACGGGTAAGGTTATTATTCATAACCTGAGTAAGTTGTCCCAGTATGGTGATTAGCTGATCGGCACCAGTTGCATCACCAGCCCCACTATAATTCTCTTGAGCAGGAGGGCAATCCCTACATGGAGTGCGTGCATTGATACGGTTTCCATTTCTTCCACTAGGCGCCATTTCTAAACAATGGCATAAACTAGATCAGTTTATGAATCAAAATACATAATCCTATACTTATAAAACACTTAACATAAATTGAACTATTTATGGATATAATCCATAATCATAAAAATGTTTTCATTGAGGAAGTATATACTCATAAACCCTTCATAATGATTTGTAATGAAAATGAGAGTTATCCTAAGCATATCCCCCAGGAGTGTCGTAACCAAGAGTGCAATAAGGCCCGTTGTCGTGCACCAGTTCCCGTTCGAGTCTAGCTCAAAGCGGTGTTTTCGGGTTTTACCCCTATGTACATCTCTGCCAGAGCCGCCTCTACCTGCTCGTATCCAGACAGGGATGTATTGCTCGGAAAACTCACAAAATCTCTATAATACCAAAATTCTAGGATGTTCTTCTATACTAATCCTTAAATTCTATATTGGGGCTATGTGCTCTAATCAGAGTTTATCTAAATCTAGCTTCCAAGGTTAGTACTAAACTGCCTCTGATACCAACTGTAACGCCCCGACCCCAACTACCCAGAGTCGGTGCATTACTTCGTAACATTGGCATGATCACAAAAGACCAAGTCTCGAAAGACCAATTAGTTTAGTAGCCTTGGATACACTAGATACATTCATAAATGTTACATTACATCACAAAGTGAAAAACTATAATAACATAGTCACCATAGTCCACACTTCTATCCTCTTCGGACTATCCCTGCAGGTCATTCATAAAATACTTCTTCACATCTTATAAAATATTAAAACATTGAAAGGGGTGAGCTCTGATGCTCAGTAAGGTTAACAATATAGTGGAAGCTTTCATAAATAAAAATTATCATTTAAGACAATGTATAACAAAAACAAAAGCCTTTTAAACTTGAACTTCAACATAATATGGCAAAAGTAAAATGAGATAATGCCATTCACTTTTTCACATGGATATTCTACTGGTCGAATAATCACATGCAATAACAATAACCACTTTCATAATGATAGAATGCATAATGCCAGACTATCATAACCACGTAGCCAAGGCCTCGTGCCAAGACCACAAATAAGATTTTGTCAAGGCCTCGTGCCAAGACACTAGTTTGTCTCATGAGACCTGCCGATGCATCGAGGAGCTATAGCGGGCTCCACCCGTCACTTACTAAGTCCAACGCATTCCTCATATGAATAGGTTTAAACATATCATAAACCATAACATAATCGTATCACATAAAACATGCATAATGGAAACATAACATTTCTACATTTCAATCACAAGATATCAATACAACACATTGATATAATAAAAACTCTTTCAAAACCATTTTCAAAACCAAAATAGAAGAAAGTTAAAACTTTTTATTTATTTTTCATTAAAAAAAGTGATGGCTTGTAGAGGAAGCCGAAACTCAAATAAAGGTCACGGCGGCGGAGAAGTCGTTGTCACCGCATAAGTACGGAAATAAAAACATTCCCTTTTTTTCGTTTAGTAAAACGCTTTGTATAAAAAATATTCCTTTTGAATAAACGTAAAAGTCAAAGGGGTTTATACACTGTATAAAAGAAATTTGTGTATAAAACAAAATATGCCTCAATGAATGGAGATTGAGACGAAGTCCCTTAAAAAGATCATTTTTAAATAAAATATATCTATTATGTGTATTCACTATATGTACACATAAAGAAAGTATAAATACAATATACAACATACTAATATCATGACATAATTTGAAAGTAGGAGATTAACCCAAAGAATGGAAGTTGGGTTACGAAATTCCCTTACCTTGCGTCTTGTCCTGACTCGACCGTTCTTTAACCTCATGAATAATAAACTAGAGTTAATTTCAATTTACTTAAGAACCTTTTTCATGTCCATTATTCCTTTTATATCCCTTATTACCATGTTAAGAACATTATTTAATTATTTAAGTTAATAACGGTCGTTTTGTCGACCTTTGGTACTTGAGTCAGAAATAATCTTCTTATAATTACAAGTTGTTCATGTGGTGAAATATCCATTATATCCAGAATTATATTCATGATTTAGATATCATATATATCACATATACAGTATATACATTCATTCATAATTTCACGTAACATTTAGAGGTACGAAATGAAATGCACCGTTCATGGAGACGGTAAGCCGTACGTACACATGAACGCTACTTTCATTTCTATTTCGTATTTAATGGAATGAAATCATAATGATATAAATTTATAATATAATTAAAGTATAATATAGTGTATTATACCATTTAATCCATCATTTATACATCCCACATATGGCATTAACGATTCAAATCACTTTGAGGGGGCGGTAGTCCGCACTTCCTAAAATGAAATTATCGCGTTTTACCCATAATGGGAATCATAAAGTATGCCATAAATGAGAAATACAGAAGAATAAGTAAATTATACACATATTATATATCATATATAAAAATAGTGACATCAAAATGGCCACCATTATAGGTGTTAAAAGAATTCGAACAATCATCGTTTCGTGAGGCAGTATTTCGCCACCCACAGAAACAGTATGTTCATTAACCATTAGACGAAGGTGTGTGTAAGTTTAAACCAAATAATTATCATAACAACATCCTAGTATATTTTAGATACTGGTTTTGTTACAAAATAAAGTAATAAAAAGAGTTTAGGGGGTTGTAGAAGAAAAATAAAACAAAACAACATTAGAGAAGACATTACCTCAAAATCAGGTAACTCTTTTTGATTTGAGTCAAAGGCTTCATTGAGAAGAGTTCTTCCCAAAGTTAGGCTTCTAGGAGTAAGAGGGGGAATTTGGGAGAGTATTTGGGCATAGTTTGGCCGAGAAAAATGGCTTGAAGGTGTGAATAAGGTGGGAGAGGTGGGGGCCTTTTTTAAGTGGAGAGGAGGGGCTCTTTTGGAAAGATTGAAATGTTACATTATTACACAATGATTTTTGGATTCTAAAGGTCCCACACTTATATAATTCGTGGATAAGGTGATAAGGGTTCTAAATCTACCCATACAATAGTCTTTGGACAAGTGTAAGCCTTGGAGTTTACATTATCTTTTCATTTTATTAAAATCGTTAAATAATGAGGTCATCGCTGCATCATAATGATGTCATAAATAATTTAATTTATCTAATGTATAAAAATTATAAAAAAATACTATGATGTGAGAAATCTTTTTATCTTTCTAATTAATATTTATAGTCAAAATTTGGACTTGTGTAACCCCACTTAAAAACTGTTTTAGTAAAATAACTCATGATTGTGTCAATTTAATTTTAACATTAAATAAATATATATTAATGTCATTTTCCAACTAAAGTGGCTCCATGGGGTCCCCAAGTTGACCCATGGGTTGTCTTGGTCGGCCATTACTCATCCAATAGGAGTAGGACATGTGTAATGCTCATCTCATATTATTAAAACATTATTTGTACCTTAAACTACACTAATTACCTCTAATCGCAATTAAGAACATAAAAGTTACTATTCACCAAAAAATTATTTTAATCTCATTGAACCACATTTTAATTCTTAATGACAACCATGTATGTCGGATTTTTGAAAATCAAATCACAGAAGTGGTAATATTTCATTTAAACGAAAAATCAGTTATTTAACTACCACTTAGTGGTTTCACTATTCATCAAAAATTGAAGTTTTTCAGAACAAAGCCAAAATTTCACCCTAAGATATAATTGATATTCCGAATTCAAAAATGATGTCTATTTTAAAAAATTCCAAATATATAAGTTGCATTAATTAATTTTATAATTAATTCCCGCTGTTACGACAAATAGCGTGTTTTTAAGATACAATTTATATCAAAAGATTGGCAATTGTTTATGTTCAATTTCAATGTTAAATTAATTCTAATGACCACCATTGGATAAAATGGTAAAAATATATTCGAATTATACTTTAAAACCACTAAATAGTATAATTTATCACAATAAATTATTTTGATTAAAAATTTGTTTTAAGTATTTTTCACTATTCATAAAAAATTAGAAGTTCTCAGAAAAATACCAAAAATTCAACATAGGCTAATATCGATATTCTGAATCCAAAAAATGAAGTCCATTTTGAAATATAAAATTTCTATAATTTTAAAAATTGGTTATTACTATTCATAACGGCTACTTTAATTGGTTGTGTTGTGTGTTAGAGCTCGAGGTTGCGTACAACACACGCTATTGCTTTATTCGAAGGGAAACGTACCGTGGAAGCTTGGGGTGTTACAACCAGAATGATATGAAAATTTATCCAAGGTAAATTTTTATTTCATTATTCCAAATAAGAATTTTATTTTGTCAAATTGAACTTATAAACATGTCAAAAACTAGATTTCAAGTGGGTGCGCCATCAAAAGGCGGCAAAACTGAATTTTTTTAAAAATACTTATTTTACCCAAAAAAAATATTTTGTTCTTATACGATGTTTTAGAAAATGTGTAAGATGAATAATAATGTTATAAGATTCATAATTTAGTTAATACTATTCATAATTGCTAGTTCATAATAATATTAAAATAATATATCGTTGTTTAGTAAAATCCGGTATTGCGTACAACACACGCTATCGAGGAAGGTCGTGATTGCGTGTAATGCAAGCCAAGTCAGGGTTGCGTGTTGTGCAAGAATCCTTTGTTGTTTCATATAACATAATTCAACCATATTTCATTTATACATTGAATATATATATATATACTCAATGTTGCTTAGAATAACTGTTATCAAAATTGTGTGTAACACGATCCAAGAATAGTGTTGCGTATACTGAAAGCTAATACGGTGTTGCATATAGTGCAAGGTAATCTTGGTGTATCATACAACAGAAGACATTAATGAAATTAAAAAGAATATTTTTTCATAAAATCTCGGGGTGTTACATTCTACCCCCCTTAAAATGAATTTTTCCCTCGAAATTCGTCGGGGTTATAAATGGTTTACTATTCGAATGTTTCTTTAATAGAAACCCACATCGTAAAAAGGAATACCAAAACCAATCCTTAAAAACAAAAGTATGAAATGTAATGGTTACCCAAATAAACTAATCATTGGGTTTCCACATAGGTGAAAATATGGATATGGAAGAGAAATATAACCATCATGTTCTGATGGAGAGTGGTAGAGAACATGGCTATGAAAAATCCAAAAATCACAAAGCTATTGATTTGTGATGATTTAAGGTACCATCTGATTAATCGGATATAAGGGAACTAGGAAAAAAATTTTGGTTTTCAAGATCATTTCCGTAAAGTTGATGAATTAAAAGAAATACTTTCATGATTTTGGTACAATCTCACTGTTGTTCGTGAATTGAACAATTTCCACTTCATCCCTTAAAGAAATGAAGTTGAATTTGTTATTCGTGATGTGTTAGCAGATCATGTGATAGAATGATGGGTCATTCCATCTCTTTCAAAAAAAGGTTAGAAAAAGTTATAAGTCCATCTTATGGTTAGATTAATCATATATGGTTCCAAAAATGAACTTATACTTCATATATCATACCTCTTAATAAAATAAAACTTGTTTCTACTAACCAGGGACTTCCTGTAGGCTAGTGGTAGGCGATAAGGGCTGGTTGCACTTCGTTTGTGGGTTCAATTCCCACAGCCTTGTCCGACGCGATGGGTTGTCGCCAGTCCTGCAGGTTGTCCTTTTTCTAAAGCTATATTACTATAACATCCCATCAACTATATCAAAAAAGTTTTATCCTTAAACAATACTAACTTATGTCTAACATAATCCATTCCAATCTTTAGGATTATCTAAAATACTTCAGTCCAAGATCATAGTATGAATAAAATGATCACGTGAATGCCATCATTTATCCCCCATATATCATAAGATATATCTTTTTGGTCAAATTACAAACATGTGAATACCTTAATCATGTATTCTCTTGAAGAATGAATACCCATTGAACCTTAGTGAAAACATGAATGCAGTCAAAAGTTAACTCTTTCCACATACCAAAATCTAAAAATTATATATAATCAAACCATGATATAACCTTCTCCTTATATCAGTCATGAGCTCATGAATATTATCAAACATTTAATTTTCTCCTTATCCCTTCATTATTCGCATATCATCTACATTCGAAAAATATCTAAATAACCTTTCATGGATACTGGTACCATTAATCATACACTTTCAAAACTCAAGGAAAGACAACAGTGTAACAATCCTTAGATGTATCTTTATTCCATAGTACCATGAGATTACTTATACAACATTACACATGATAAACATGTAATCATTCCACTACATTCTTAAACCATTGACCGAGCTTCAACAATTCTTTCATCTCACATATCATTTGTATTCTCTTCATCATCATGAACATAAATACTACCCATACGACCATACTGGTTCTCTTCATGAGAATTTCCCTTAGGGTATTGGTTTTCATAATGCCCGTACATTCCACATTTTAAACATTTAACCATTGTTGATTTTGTATCAATACCATTATCCTCATCCCTGGTATTAACTGGTCCTTTTCCTTTGCACTTACTGGATTTGTGTCGTTCTTTTCCACACCCAAATCATATTCTAGTTCCTTTTAAACTCCATCTTTCTCTTAACAAATTTTACTTTATTGATCATATTATGAGATTGATGATTCGACATAATAATGATGTTTGGACTTCCAAATCCCATTTCATTTGGTTGCTCATGAATAATATCATTCCATTGTGCATCATATCCTCTATTATCGTGAATCATCTTGTTTCCAGCCATTTTTTAAAACCCCAAAAGAATAGTGTGAGAGGAAAAAATCATAATAAAGGGGGAGTAACTTCAATATCTAACATCTTTGGTTTAATATAATATTGTTACCATAGTTCTAGGACTATATCCTATATGTATACTTATCCTTAGGGACATCCCTAGACATACCTTAGAAATATCTCTAGGGATCTTACTATGATTTTCGCATCCTAGTTTCCAAAGGTTGACTAAAATTTTCCTCTGATACAAACTGTAGAGACCTGAAGCTTAATGTACATAGACATTACATTACTTTTGCGGAATACTTATTACATAACAAAAACACACACACAAGGACCGTAATAGTTTAGTGTCTTTGGAAACTCGGAATATAATCTTCTAATCGTGGTGAAAGATCTTCAACATCTCCCATAAAGATCTTATTTTCTTTTTTTTAAACCTAAATCCTTTCTTTATGTCCTGGGGAAAAGAAAACATAAAAGGGTGAGCTCAAATGCTCAGTAAGGGTAATCAAAACAAATATCAATCACGTCATATTCATAAGAACATATCTTTTGGTAATCTTAACCTGCAAAAGAGATCATAATTTCATAACATGGGATAAATCATAGTAGTGAAATGTAATCCCAATAATCATAAATTAAAACATGAAACTTTGTGGAATACACACATAATCATAGAGAATCATTTCTTATTAGTCAAGACTCATTTCCAAGACTATCTTAGTGGACAAAGTCCCTTTCTGAACCGAGTTCACTCCTCGTTTCAGTCTTGTTTCTCTAAAACGGTATAACCTACCATTCCATCCAGGTCTATCTCATGAGATATAAAATCTTTACCCAATGCATTGGAGGGAGATATATGTCCCACCCATCTCATAATGATACTATTCTTATGTGTGCCACAAAATCATAAATCATACATCATTGCATAACCCATGTAATAAAAATGGGAATCTTAAACATCATGACATCATAAAACAATTCATATAAGATAAAGGAATTCATAAAATATTTCCATCACAACATAATCAAGTAGAATTTATAGTAGGGATAGAAACATAACCCTATATTATCTTAGATGGAAAATAATTTTGATAAAACACTTGAACTCCATTCTTGAGGAAAATATCCTTTCTACTTCAAAAACATTTTCCTTTTTTAACATGTCATAAAATTTTAAACTAATAAAAGTTGATTAAAAATAAACTTGAAAACTTGTAAAGGATGCTTCTTGGAAATAATGTTTTAAAAATCCATTCATGCTGTATGAGTTAAAAAACATTCTTCTCGTACTTTAGTCGGAAAAGTCAAAAAGTACCTCGTATGAAAAACGACAAAATATTCCTTTCATATCTTTTACTAAAAACTCAACGAAGGGTAAAATTGGATATAAACAATTGTATAAGGATATAAATATTACATATTGAGGAAACATGGATGTGGATGATAAAATACACCCTAGTAAATACCGAAGTATAAACAATCTCGGATAAAAATGAGATTGTGATATTTCCCTTACCTTTGGTCCGATTTGCTTCGTAAGTGTCCGAACCTCCTGTATAATGATTTAAATAATGTAATTGTCTTATTAAATAATCATATTATTTGTTATGATATCATTTATGGTTCACTTATTACTTTATATTACCCGTTCTTTTGTATATTCCATGTTAAAGGGCGTTTTGGGTAAAATTGTTTCATTTGTCGTCCGTGTTTTGACTTGTAATTATTCATATGATTACATAGATCATGATTAATTAATTCCAGAATATAAAACATGGTTTATATAATATATATTCAGAATATACATATATATATTAAATCAGTAAATGGAAATAAATACACCGTTCATGAGATGGTAGGTCGTACGTACGCATGAATGCTGTTTTCGTTTCCTTATTGAGTTGAATGGAATTAAGTAGATGACATACATATATATACACATAAATCTAGTATCATTATTATGTCATATATTTTATGATTAATTATTATATATAATTTATAATCATTCATGAATGGTTAAAGTGGAGAATGAATCTCATCGCGTCGTGGAGACGGTAGTCCCTACGTACGCACGAGCGATGATATCGTTCTCATGATCGTGGGACTGTATTGGAGTGTATGTATACTATTTCAGAATCAACATTAATTTAAAATAATCATATATAGTTATTATTTACACCATTATACCCATCCAAGTAAGGTGGTGGTGGAAAATAGATTTCACCACGGCGTTGAGACGGTATTCCGTACGTACGCACGCGTGGTGATTTCGTTTTCTGTAGGATGGATAGATGGTGAAATTGGTTTGTTTCATAATTATAATAACATATCCGTATATGAGTGATACTGATGTTATTACTTTATAATGAAACAACCTAAGAAGAATAAGTGGAAGAAGAAATAAAGTTGAAAGAATCGGTAACAGACATTACCTCTTCTTTGAAGTGCTTCTTTAAGAACTCCTTTTAGGGTACTAAAATATGTCTTTGAAGAATACTAGAACCTCTAGGATGTTTCTAGGGAAGTGTAGAGGAGAACTTCGCAGGGTTTGGCCGAGCATGAAGGCTCAATGTGGTGTGAGGAAGAGGGAGGAGGAGGTGCCCTTTTATAAGGGAGGAGAGCGGTACCTTTGGAATAACAAAAACTATTATTTTATTATAAAGTCAAATTCGGTTTTAAATAGCTCCAAATTTATTTATCTCTAAGATAAGGTGGGTATGGGTCTAACATATCTTATCCAATATAATTTAGACAATTTTAGGTTCGTATTTTAACCTTATCATTTATATTTGACATTAAGTTAAATAATTTTACTTTTACCGTGTCTTTTTGTGTTCTTATACTATAAGGTTAATAAACTTACTATAAGAAGACAAAAAACCCCAAGTTGTTTATTATTAATATATATACCCTTATCTAAGTTATTTGGCCGAACCATAGATTTTTAGGAATAAAATAAAAATTAATAATATAATATTTGTTTTAAAAACTATTTTATGTCAATTATGAAACTATTTAGTAATTGATTTTTGTGAAAATCATAACCGAATGATTAGTTCGAAAAAAGTTAATTAAATCAATAATAACATGTCATATTAACCTATAAAATTAGTTTAATTCATTAAAAGTCTTAAATTACATTTATTTGGGTATTTATAACATCAATTATGTCAATATTTAATTAATAAGACAATTACTGCATCATATTTGTGTCATACTAAATGATACTTTTTTAATCCTTAAAAATTCTAAATAAATTCCTATGATGTAGATAATTTAATTAGCTTTCTGGGGACTATTCATGTTTGATGTTTCATGAAGTTTATCACTAAATTAAAATTATTATACTTATAAGATTTAAGAAAGTGACATGATGTCATATTCTTTGGTTTTAATAATAATTAGATTATTTTCATGGAAAAAAGTCCATTAAATGATCTAATCCGACCCTTAGGTGATATGGGTCGACTTTTAGTCATCCAATAGGATTTGAAATGTGTTAGGGTAATTTTATAATATTATATTTACCTTTAATTACCCGATTTACCTTTAACTATGGTAAATACAATTTACCGTAGTTACTATTCATAATTCCCAAAAATAAAAAGTAGCTTATTAACATAATTTGGATCCACTGATTCCAAATATAGAATCCATTTTTTCCAAATTCAATACACAAAAGTTGTAGACATTAAATTAAAATTAATCCCGTTGTCGAAATAAAATAGGTTTTTCTTTAAAACATTGCAAAAGATTGAATTGATTTATCCTTCGAATTGAAGGTAGAATAAATGCTAATTACATACATTATATTAAATGGTAAAAATATATTCTATTTATACTTTAAAACCATTCAATATTATAATTTAACCATATAAGTTATTGCGATGAAAAAAGTTGTTTTTAATTAAAATATAGCGTGTTTTTACTATTCATCAAAATATGAAAGTTACCAGAATGATATGAAAATTTATCCAAGGTAAATTTTTATTTCATGATTCCCAAGAAGAATTTTATTTTGGAAAATATAACTTATAAAAATGTCAAAAACTAGATTTAAAGTGGGTGTGCCATCAAAAGGCGGCAAAACTGCATTTTTTTAAAAATACTTATTTTACCTGAAAAATTTATTTTGTTCTTATACCATGTTTAAAAAATGTGTAAGACGAATAATAATGTTATAAGATTCATAATTTAGTTAATACTATTCATAACGGCTAGTTCATAATAATATTATAATAATATGTCGTTGTTTAGTAAAATCCGGTATTGCGTACAACACACGCTATCGGGGAAGGTCGCGATTGCGTGTAATGCAAGCCAAGTCAGGGTCGCATGCTATGCAAGAATCCTTCGTTTTTTTGTATAACATAATCCAACCATATTTCATTTATACATTGAATATATATATATATATATATATACTCAATTTTGTGTAGAATAACTATTATCAAAATTTTGTGTAACACGATCCAAGAATAGTGTTGCATATACTGCAAGCTAATACGGTGTTGCGTATAGCGCAAGGTAATCTTGGTGTAGCATAAAACACAAGACATTAATGAAATTAAAAGAAAATTTTTTTCATAAAATCTCGGGGTGTTACATCTATACTACCTCATTTATTGAAATTTTATTGGTTTATAATTTTACATTTGATTTTATTTCATCGTTGGGTGATTCATGTGCTTTGTTCCATTACCGTTATTGTTATTGTGGTTTTATTTCTATCGCAACTCACTGAAATGAGGGTATTCCATCTCAGGCATCATATAGGCACTTGTTAGAAATCAGATGGCATGCATTCTTACCATGCCATCTAGGATGAATTAGGAATTACATTTGTTGTGATAAATGTTTTGTAGAATACGCATGTTGTTGTGATAGATGTTTGACAGAAATATCTGCATCTTTTTAGAGCTTTGATTGAGTTAGGTTTTACCTTAATGAGCAATAAATTTTGATTCTTGAGGAGTTATGGGCCCTCATGGTCCAGAATTTGGTGGATCATCGGCTTGTTTACCTTGTTTGTAACTTGTAAAAGATGACCAACTTTGATTCTTGGGGAGTATGGTCCCTCATGAATCTGAATTAGGCACCTTAACGCTGGTTTTATCTGTTTTTTGGGCGCCAGATAAGTTTCTGAGGCTACTGCTCAGAAAAAACCAGAATACACGGCAAGTACTTTATGAATACGAGTTGTGTAGTGTATAGCTATGTCAATAATTGTGCGAGAAGGGACACAGGGTTGTGAAAAATCTTGTAGGAACATGCTGTGTACTAGTTTAGCAGACTATGTAGTATGAAATAGGTACCTCGTCCATGTCACAAACAATACGGGTCGTGTTATTTTTTCAAATACACGCCGTGTCTGAATTTTACACGTCATGTAGTATGACCTGGGTAACCAAGTGTGTCAAAAAAACAACACGGGTCGGAGAATTCCTTCAATGGCACACCATGTTCCCATGGAACATGCCTTGTATAGTTAACCTTTGAGCCGACGGTTTAACTAACAACACTGGTCTGTGTTACATTTCTTGTGCATGTCGTGTCCATCTAGAACACACCGTGTAGTGTCCATCGTGTGTCAGGCGGTGTCACTAACAACACGGGATAGGTGACACATGTCTAGCACACGCCATTTCTGCATTGAACATGTCATGTAGTTTTGTCTTAGGAGGTCCATGTGGCTTAACCATGTAAAGGGACTCGGGTAGGGGAAGAGGATTCAGGTACACACCGTGTGTTGGGATAACACGCTGTGTGTTTGGTGTGTTAAACGACAAGTTTTGGAAAAAGTAGATGCCCATGAAAATGACTTAAGGGAACACATCGTGTATTCTTTATACAAGCCGTATAGTTATGTTTGGTAAATTTTTAATGCCTTATTTCCATTGTTCCCCTCTTACACACCTAATGTTTCGTCCCTGTTGATGTGATCTAAAGTGTGTGTTTGACCTTGCAGAGTCATGACACCGAGATGTCCTCCGGTTGCACGCCAGTTTCCATACGATGATCAGACGCTAGATATGGCTGATCAGGGACTTCCCGCAGATCCTCCTATTGTGCCAGCCTGGGCACTATCAGTGATCACAGTTACAGGTGCTGATACACAGTTTAGGGAAGGATTTATGAGGATGATGCCAACCTTATAGGGAGCACCGCCTCCTACTTCACCTATGGAAGACTTGACACGGGTTTTCCAGCAGCAGCATCCTCCCACCTTCTTAGGGGAAGGAGGACCGTAGGCTGCAGACTCATGGATAAAATCCATGATGACAATTTTTGAGCATTTGGAGATGCTTCCAGAGAGGCAGGTTAATCTCTCTACCTACATGCTACAAGACTCCACCCAGAGGTGGGTGGACATGATATCACAGGTGGGACATCAGCAGGTTATGGCGTGGGAAAAGTTTTAGTGCATCTTCTTTGACTAATTCTATCCAGATACCCTAAGGGTCGACCGAGCCCGGGAATTCATTAGCCTGGTGCATGGTACTATTTCTGTCATGGAGTATTCCTCTCATTTCACCAAGCTTCAGTGTTTCACAACCCTCCACAATGGAGAAGGTTTGTTATTGGAAAGGAAGTTTGAGGATGGTCTCAGATGGGAGATCTGCTCATAGGTGAATATCTTCAAGCAAACATCCATCGCGTCCATCATCAACTAGGCACAGAATGCAGAGTGCAATCTAAGAGATTCTGGAGCTGAGAGCTAGGGCAGTTCTACTTCCAGGGTTAGTGCTTCACTAGTTGATAGTAGGAAGTGTCGTAAGGAGTTTACTAGTGGTGATCTAAGGTAGCGAGACACATCTTCATGTAGCCATGTAGTATGCTATCTATGTGGAAGGGTTGGGAATATGAGGCCACAGTTCTAGAGAGACCCAATGGAGTTCCGATATTGTAGAAAGATGTGTCACCTTCTGCACTTCATTAAGGTTTTCTCCCCTGAAGCTGGTGACATGGGTTTATCCATGACTACTCGTTCAGAAGCAGTGCCACAAGTTTCTTACCAATCTGGGAACTGGAGTTCTTCTGGCCGTCCGGGCTGAGGTGGAGGTCGAGGTAGTGGTGTTCAGTCACCAATCTTTCAGTGAAAACAGGGTGGATCATCTTAGAGCAGTCAGGTAGGGACACATGGTCGTGGTACTGGTCAGGATTTTTTGGTGGAGCAGACCATGCAGTAGTAGGATCCTAAACCCTCTACAGTTCTAGGTACGATCTTAGTAGCCTCAATTTTGTCTCCTGCTCTTTTCGATACAGGGGCTTCCCATAGATTTTTTTATGTTACTGTTGTGGAGAGCCTTGGGCTCTGTATCTTTTCCTCTACTGATACTTTGAATCTAGACACACCATTGGGGAATAATACGACTAGTGTACGTCAGTGCATAGAGTTCCCTCTTGGGGTTGCGGGGTGTCACTTTTTATGGGATCTCTATGTCCAATAGATGACAGGATATGATTTAATTCTTGGAATGGACTGGCTCGTCCCCTTCCAGACAATCATCGACTATTATCGCCGCAAGGTGATTTTCATATCACCAGAGGGTGGATCTTTTCTTCATAAGGGAGAGTGGCATGGCTGGGTGAGCAGAGCGGGTCCAGAGCATCATGGGTTTGGAGAAGTTATAGCCCATATTGGTAGTCTTTATCTGGATAACCCGGGGACTTCACAGTTAGACTTTCCTCCAGTGGTGGATCATTTCATGGATGTCTTTCTAGATGACTTTTTATGTTTTCCTCCAGAGCGTGAGGTAGACTTTCTTATTTAGATCATACCAGGAGAGGCACCAGTGTCCGTTCTTCCTTATAGAATGGCTACACCTGAGCTACAGGAGCTCAAGAAGCAGCTGGAGGAGTTGTAGGCAAAGGGTTTCATCTAACCCAGTACTTCTCCTTGGGGTTCGCATGTCCTGTTTGTGATGAAGGTAGACGACACCCTTTCACTTTGTGTGGATTATTGGAAGTTGTACAAATTTATAATCAAGAACCGATATACCTTTCCTAGGATTGATGATCTCTTTGATCAGCTTCGAAGAGCCCGTGTGTTCTCTAAGATTGATTTGAGGTCCGTTTATCATCAGTTGCGCATTAGACCATCAGATATACCTCTTACAGCCTTCAAGAGATGGTATGGTCTATACGAGTACATGGTTATGTTGTTCAGTCTCACGAACGCACCAACTATTTTCATGGCACTGATGAACTGAGTGTTCCATACATTCTTGGGTTTCTTCATGGTGGTTTTCATGGATGAAATCTTGGTGTACTCTCACACTCGAAATGACCTTGCTACCCATTTTGAGATCATTTTGAGTACACTGAGAGAGAATCAGTTATCTACTAAGCTCTCAAAATTCCACTTTTGGATGGATCATATTCAGTTCTTGTGTCATGTTATATCAGAGACAGGGGTATCAATAAACCTAGAGAAAGTGAGAGAGGTTGTTTCCTAGGAGAATCCAATGAACATATTTAATGTGCACCATTTTCTATGGATGGATGGATACTATAGACGCTTCATACATGACTTTTCACACGTAGAAACACCACTGACGGGTCTGACCAGGAAGGGTGCAAAGTTCTTATGGTCATATTCTTATGAGTCTTCCTTTCATAAGCTGAAAGGGAGGTTTAATTCAGCATCGATACTAGTCTTTCCGAAGCCGTACATGGGTTATACTGATTATTATGATGCTTCAAGTATTAGTCTAGGAGCAGTGCTTAGGCAGGGAGATGGAGTCATTGCGTACGGGTCTAGGAAGTTGAGGACACATGAGTCGAACTACCCGATGCACGATCCCGAGCTAGCATCCGTTGTTCATGCCTTATTTTTTTGGAGACATTTTCTTCTGGGAGAGAAGTTTGTGGTTTTTAACGACCATATGAGTCTCAAGTACATCTTCAATCGGCGTGTTCTAAATCTGAGACAGCAACGGTGGGTCGAGTATCTTCAGTGCTCTGACTTTGAGCTTGGCTATACACCTGGGAATGGAAAAGTAGTGGCAAACACGTTGAGATGGAGAACTCAGATTCAGGAAGTGCAGGAGGCTAGCAGTGAGTGGAAGCTTATGGCTATATTCTATGAGATGCATTTGAAAGTGTACGACAGACCGGGGCATACCATTCTATCTTTTGTAGTTGTTACCTCTACCCTTCTTGACCTGGTCCGGATGAGGTTGAAATAAGACTTAAAAGGCCTAGTCTTGCGGGATAGTGTGTCAGCAGAGGACCCTCTTCCTGGATGGACAGTGGGATAAGATGAGATCTTGTGTTTCTAGGGATGCGTATGGGTTCCACCAGACATACTCGAGAAACTGATGTGTGATTTTTATTCCTTAGTTTGGGCAGTTCATCCTGGCGTCAACTAGATGTATCATGATCTACACCACCAGTATTTGTGGCCAGGTATGAAGGGAGATGTTTCTGGTTTCATCATGAAATGTTCTACCTCTCAGTAGATGAAGGCAGAACATCAGCGACCAGAAGGTATTTTACAAAAGTTACCCCTTATGAAGTGGAAGTGGAATGTTGTCGTGATGGACTTCATGACTAGTTTACTGAGGTCACCTCAAGGGAATGATGTTGTTTGGGATGTCATCGACATGCTTACAATGGTTTCTCACTTCTTGCCGATCAAGGAAACCATCAGTGTTGATAAGCTAGGATGGTTGTACATCCGAGAGATTGTACGTCTACATGGAGTTTCACACTCCATTGTTTCAGATAGGGATTCACATTTTACTTCTCAGTTTTGGTAGGGGCTTCATAAGGATTTGGTTACACATATACTTTTGAGTACAACATACCATCCCCAGACAGATGTCCCGTCCAATCGTACGATTTAGATGCTTGAGCATATGCTCTAGGCTTTCATTATGGGCTTTGGAGGTTCTTGGGAGATGCATATACCTCTTTTGGGTTTTGACTATAATAATAGTTTTCAGACAACTATTCAGATGGAACCTTATAAGGCTTTGTATGCTAGGCCATGTCAATCACCCTTATGTAGGATGGAGGCAGGAGAGGTAGCTTTGCTGGGACCTCATCTTGTTTAGGAGACCACTGAGCAGATAGAGATGATTCAGAAGAGGATGGCTACTACATAGTCTCGACAGAAGTCTTATGATGATCATCTGAGACGGCCTTTGGAGTTTGAGGTTGGGGATCAACTTTTCCTGCGTGTCACAATGAGGTTGGGACACAAGAGGATTCAGAGACAGTGTAAGCTTTCACCAAGGTATGTCAGACCGTTTGAGGTGTTAGAGAGAGTTGGACCGGTTGCCTATCAGTTGTAGTTACCTCAAGGGTATCAGGAAATGCACGACGTCTTCCACATTTCTCCTCTCCGAAGTTACTTTTCAGACCTGTCTCATGTCTTTCAACCAGAGGAGGTTGTGCTCAAAACGGATGCATCGTTTGAGTAGAATTCTATCCGGATTGTCAATCGTAGTGTGAAGGTTCTCCATGGCTGGTCTGTTCCTCTTGTATTGGTGTTGTGGCAGCACTGGCGAGTACAAGACAAGACTTGGGAGAGGGAGGCTGATGTACAATCGTAGTGGCCAAAGCAGTTCAGGGTTTATTCTTCTATGCCTTGCTAGGGAAATTCGGGGACATATTTCTTTATGGGGGGAAGTTTTTAAGAACCTGACCCTTCTTTTCAGGTATGTTTTTCCTTTTTATGGAGTTTTTGATAAAAGTGGAGTTTCTGGAAATTTTTTAAGTACACGCCGTGTACTTTATAAGTACACACCGTGTACTACCTTTCCGCACGAGTCCATGTGATGGCCATGTTCAGTCCACACACACGTCAATGTAGGGGTGATGTGGAGGCTGCCTAATGTAATGTACAGCAAAGTTGAGTACACGCTGTGTACATCAAAAGTACATGCTGTGTACTTTGTTTTTTTCATTAAAAGGACCTGGGTCACATCTTAACCTGAGAACTATCATCTTCTTAAGCTTCTTCTAAGAAGAGCATCATGTACGACAACCAATTTCCTCCGAGCCACCAAGCCTTTCTGTGTTCTCCGAATCGACTACCGTCGATTGCAATGGAACCGCAACGGTAAGCTCTTTCTTCTCCTAGATATTTGTTTTCCAATTTTTCCTCTTTCTCATGTTATCATTGGTTAATCATTTTGGACTATTTCTTATATATACAATGTTCCAAGGATAATCAATCTTCTAGGTACAAGTATATCGATCTTCTAATGTCGAGGTAGGTAGTTTGGTCCTTTCTGTAGAAAGTCATTGAGTATTTGTGAAATTTCCACTAATACCCTTGAACAGGGTATTGCGTGTTTCCAATTTTTCCATTGTTGTTTTCCAGCTTTTCTATTATGCATTAGTAGAGGTTATTGTTTGTGAATAGGGTAATTTAATGTGCTTTGGATGCTTTTCCCATGAATTTTTTTCCAATTTATGACCATTGGTCTAGTATTTCCTATTAGGATATTTTTCGGTTCCATGCCTTGTTGTAGGATGGTGTGACTATTCTTCCATACTGAGATGTTGTAGAATGATATCTAAGTAGTTATTTAGTTTACTTTGGCCGTTACGTGATGCGATAGTTGCTGATTTTACACAGGGCTGTGAGAACCTAGTGTAGAAGACCCTAGAGAGAATGGATGTAAGGGATTTTCTAGAGTGTCATTATTTTTACGACGCAAGACCAAAGGGAAAATTGACATTGATTGCTTCCTCAGAGTGTCTGTAGTTCTTCAACGTGGGCCACATAGGGAATGAGACGTTGAGTGCTTCCCCAGAGTGCCTTTAGTATGATATGATATTATATGGGCAATTGACGGTGAGTGCTTCCCCAGAGAGTGTATTCTTTTCTGTAGCTGAACCAGAGGGGTGAGGCTGTGTGTGCCTCCTAGAGGATTTCTAGTAATTGTTGGTTGAACCATAGGGGTTAGGCAGTGAGAAATACCTAGAGGGTTACCTGTTTGTTCTACATGGTTGAGTGTCTACTTACTTGTTTATAATTTATATGCTAGAAATTGTGGTTTGTTTGATGTTTAGTACTTTCCTATTTATAGTACTTTTATTTTCCATATACTCACTGACTATTAAGAACCAATCATCTGGTGGTTTCCTACTAGGATAAAGTCTCACACCCAATTTGGGTCATTCTTTGGGCCCCAAACAGATTATATTGTTGGAGGTATAGATAAGGGAAAGCACCCTTATACTTCGGGTTTTTGACTACACCGGAGCTGGAGCGCATGGGACCAAGCTGAAGCTTGTGATGCTGAGGAGTTGCTCGTCTATTTTTATTTTTTACTTTGGTTTAGTTCTGTGTTTAGCATTGTGACTTGTTTGGATGTTTTCTTAAACATATATGTATCATGCATCATTTACATATATTTCTGCTCTAGTTGTTTATTTATCAGTCTTCCACTGTTATTGTTGTTGGATATTTAATGTTTCCACTGTTGTATGTGTTGTTACTTCTTCTGTGTACTCTACCAATGAGAGAATAGTTTTTTCCACTATAACACCCAAGGACCTCGCTACTAGTCGGTAGCCTCTGGCGTTTGGGAAAATACGCTTGAGGCCATGTGACCAACCTGGTACGGGGCACGTCGGGGTGGATTCTGGAACTGGGGAGTTACACACTTCATTTTGGTTGTTGACGAATGTATAACATTCTTATACATTCTTATACATTTACTCTGATTAGTAAGATTATATATGATTTAAGGTAGATTATTTTTCTTTGTAAACGTTTGTTAAATTTCATTAAAGGAATCACTTTTTCGAAATTACGTTCTCGAAATCACATTTCCAAAACAAAGCAAGTTTGTAGAACTAAGAGGTTTTGTCAAGTTACCTTTTTTAACATTGTTAAATAATAGAAAGGTTTCTAAGCAACATTATAGGTTCCCAAATAATTTTTAAAGTATACAATTCTCCCCCTATTGTATATTGATCATCTACATAACCATTTCAATACTACAGTTGGTATCATTAGAGAAAATCATACTCCAAACCAACCTAAAAGTTGGAAGGACTATATTATATACATAATTTCTACTCAAATGAAGCTTATTCTCTACTCTCAATGGATGGAGAACTTATTACAACTCCAACCAATGCAAGTTTCTTGAAGAAGTACATTCGATGACTACACATAACATCATTTTTCATTAATATGTTACTCTTTACTTCATTGCAAAAAGTATTAGTTATGAGACATTAAACTTCATAACAACCATAATCATCCATGCTGCAAGACGATAAAATGTGTAGTATCTTTTTCCTTGTCACATGACGTTAAAATACATGAGAACATTATTCCTCTATGTATGACTCAAAACTAGACAACACAAAGTCCTAGTTGAAAGACATTAAACTTAATAACAACCATAATCATCCATGCTTCATGACGATAAACTGTGAAGCATCTTTGTCCCTGTCGCATGACGTTAAACTACATGACAACATTTTTCCTTGTTACACATCATTAAACTGTATGATTAACATCTTCTCTATTTCACATGAAGAGATTCCATATGCAATCATCATTGAAATTATTTCTACTCCTTAGTGACACATATTTTCCATTTCTCCCTAAGACTGAATCAGATTTTCATACGGGCCTCATTTCAAGAACTATGTGTAGATTGATTCTCCTTTTGAATGAGATACATAGAGAGACCTGGATCTCCAATATTTGGACCAACCCCAACCAAAATGTTTTTATTTCCCTTTTTTAATCCTATATATAAACTATATCTATACAGAGTTATCTTTTATGATACATGGTTTTATCTTCATACCATTTGGTTATTTAATTTTAAACCCTTATTCCTGAATGTGTTAAAATTCCCCATCTCCCTCATCAACCCCAATTACTGTGGGAAATGATTGTGTCAAGAACTATGTTTGTCTTAATTCTTATCAATATAAGATATATAGGGACACCTGTATCTCCAATCATGGGCCCAACCATGATTAAAAAATCCTTAATTCTCTATGTATGAATCAAACCTACATAATGAATGTTCAAAGAACTACGTATGGCTTGATTATCCTCCCAGCGAAATACGTAGTGAAAATTACTCTTCACCTCATAGTCCTAGTCACATGATACATTTTTTTATCTCTCTTCCACATATAATTAGAAATCCATGTGGGATTATTCATTATTGGTTCTCTCCTTATAGATACCACCATGGAAACACGAAATGTCCCCTTTTTACATATGATTCAGATCATTGTAAGGGACTTCAAACTCATGGACAATATTGATTCACATATTTATATTGTGCATTGATAATTACCCCTTTCTTATTTCACACTCTTAATCTTGAATATTTTTAGATCTTCATAATATTTCTTACGGATTTTGATAATTGAGTTTCTGAAAACTCAGAACTCTTTTCCCTGACTATGCAGTATGTTCACCTAGGTAGCCTTGCATAAGATGCCAATATAATGGCCTTTTCGGTAAAAAGATACCACTATTTGGTTATGAAGCAGATTCCCCAGTTGGCCCTACATAATACAACCCCCGTAACAGGTTCTTCCAATAACGATATGTTTTTTATCAGTTAAAGTGTCTTTTTTTCCCTTCCAACTCTGATGGAAATATATAAGAATCTTTATTTTAAAGTAGTCATCCATGTATATTTGTCCCAGTACCATTCTCTCAGTATGAAATTATTGAAAACCATGGTTTACACATTTCCCACTCCATGTGTTAAAATAAATAAGAAATAACCTAGCATAATTTGGCAACATATCATCTACTTTTTCTATTTTTTTTCCTAGTCGTATGACCTAAAACTACAAACAACATAATTCCTACATTTGGGTCATACCATCATAGAAATTCTATTCCTTCAATTATGTGAAAAACAATATTGGAAATACTCTCTCTGTATTTATCTACCCTTCTTCCTAAACCAAACTCTATGCTTTGAAAATTTTGAATCTCCATAAACTTTCATTATTTTTTATAAATAGAATGACAAACTTATGAGAGATATTTTTCCTGAGTATACAATACATGACCATTGGTGGCCTTTGATAAGTTGACTACATAATGGGCCAGTCACCCAAAAGATTTAACTGTTTGGATATGCATCATATGCTCTAGTCAGCCATGCATAATACAAGCCCCATAATGGTTTCGTCAAATTATCGTAACGTTGTTATTAGGAAAGACTTCCTCTGATCCCTTTTATCCCTTTTCTCATATTAATCTTCAAATCCATAAATTTCCAAATTTCATTTTACAATTATTCCCTTCTATGATTGAACATGGAATTATGTTTCCAAAAAAATTATCAATAAATTGGAGAGTCTCAATCCTTTGGACAAAGACAAAGACCTTAAATTAAAGCCACATAATTTCCCTACTACATGAATTAAAACATTATAGAATGGTATCAGAAATCCCCCTTTCTGACAAATTTTAACTATTCCTTATAATCCATGTTTTTTTAGAAGTGTTTTTCATAATCATAAAATTTGTTACCTTAGATAACCCATTATAAATAAAATCCCTTTTCTCAAAAAAACCACCCATTGTGGTCTTGATTCACCAAAATCTTTTTTGAATTGTCTATCAACAATAAAATGATAAATTTCTAAGATATCTTTTTATTGACTATGAAATACGTTCCCATAGAGGCCTTGCATAAAATTTTCCTATATAACAAGACTATCAATCAAGAGATGCTACAGTTTGGATATACTGTATATGTCTCAGTCTGTTCTGTATAATAATGCCCCCATAACAGGTTTGTAAAATAATGGTAACTTCATTCATGGAAGAGACCTACATTATGTTTTAGATTTGGTGACTATAAAAAATGAAAATGAAAAATTATAACCCAAGATTCCCATTTCAAGTATATAAAGAATATTGGAACAATTCATTGGCACTGAGACTTGTTTGGGATCTAATTTCATAATTTATGGTCAAAGCTATTCAACATTAAACATTAGCCTTTTTAGTCCAACATGCATGACTCTAAACTACCAATAACAAGAGACATATCACTCACCAGATTAAAAACACACTAATGTATCTTTGGAAAAAAGACAAGTCTCACTTCCATAGACTTACATTTTTTGTACGTTTTAGGAAATATAGAGAAATAAAAAGACAAAATATACAATTTTGGTGGGGGTTTCTTGTAAAAAACATGTGAAAAAACTATGCTTACTAATATCTTTGGCTTTGGTAAAAAAGTCTATCAATAATGAAAACATATATGATTAAAGAAAAAATTCGGATCATTTGTGAGTAAAACAATTCCCAGAGGAGCATCCAAAAACCGGTGTCTCTCTTTTATAAATAACAAGAGAATTTATACCTAAATTCTCATTTGGTAATAGTGTCTTGAACCCCAACAGTTTCATGTTGATGTTCAGTTAGCGGTCCAGTTTCTTTCTCTTCAGTATAATGAAGTGATTCCTTAACATATTCAATGGATCTTGCATCAACCTTCTAGACTTCTCTTATTGAGCCATGAAGCTGGTCAATCTCCCCTGCGATAATTTCTAACTCTTATTGAAGATGTAGCTACTGAATAATATTTTCATTAATTTTCTGCATCAGTTCTTTCAACTTTGCAATATGATTGGCCCAAGCTTGGGATAACTATACTTGTAATTTGTTATTACTGATCAACAGTATAGTTTTTTTTCAGATCTTGCTAAATAATCTACTATTAATCCATTTTTCTAATAATTTATTTCACAATAGTATTAATCTGAGGGTATTCAAAACCGCCAAATCCCAGCATAATGAACAATGATGAAATTATTTGAATTCATGCGGGTAGTTCCTAAAAGGGTATTTCAGATATTATCATCCTTATTTTTTTCATGCCTTGCGACATGCAAGAGGAAGGGCCTTTTTCTTCAGTTACGGGTCTAATTCAGAATCACTGTCATAAAGAGGAACGTATTTTGGGATTAATACACATAATGAAGTGCCATGTTTTTCTCCTTCCTTGACAATGGTTGCTTCACTTCTGAATACTATTTGTTCTAATTTAGAGGCATTACCTTCAGATCTGTCCATTGATGTTGATAACCATATATGTGAATTAAAAATTATGGTTATGGTTAGTTTTAAGGGATAACATGAGTGAACACAATCATAATATCGATAAATCATACCTAATAATAGGAAGGTAGCCTGAGAATAATCCTCCCCAATATTCTCAATTTCAATGGTTTTGGTTGATGTATCTTGGTGGGGAATGTTTTCTTTAATTTTCTCACAATCCTCTGAATGAATATCAAAAAGATTTTCTATCTCAAGATTCACTTGATCCAATTTCCCCATATTGGTAGGATTGACATTGATGTTGAAACTTCTTTCAGGCATCGTCAATGCAACAGTTTCATTAGATGTAACTGTATATTTAAACCAATCATTGTTAGGGAATTAATCAAAAGAAGATTAATATGACGTTTAGTGAAAAATCACGTCTAGTTGATTATATTTGAAGAACATAAAAATATTATAAATCATTTGGTATATTAAGATGTTCTAATACTTCATGAAAATAAATTCCAAGGTTCATCATAGAATCCAATGATATCCTATATACCATGTTAGTATTACCCATGGGAACACTCATAGTGGTTGTTTCGCAACCTTCCTATGACAACCTTTGACCTCGAACTACTTCCTCAACAACAGTTGTGGGGTTAACAACAGTTGTTACAAGATTTTCTAGTGCATGTGATGAACCTAAAGTATCACAGGATGGAATTCAGTTGTTATTAAATTAAGTGTCTCGTGAAGCCCTATTGATTTACCAAAGTTCTCCCCTCTTCTAATAACAGGAATTTGAAGAATATTGTGAATAGATGATGGATCCTTTGGGCTAAATTCCTCTTCTAGAACCATTGGGTTAGCAGGAATTTGTCCCTATTCAGAAGAACCCTCTATAGTTTCTCGAAGCATATCAGTGATTTACATAAGAGAAGAAATAGAACAAGATCCTGAAATACCTATATGTTTAAACACTTTCTATGAATAATACTAAAATTCATATTTTCAAGAATGCTTAGCACTACTAAGAAATCATTTAACTGTGGTATTATTTCTTAGATGCTTTTGTTTATTCTCCTTTTGGGGGGACTTTCATCATCATATCCCAAAACAATTATTGGAGACTACAATCCCCTTTCTATCCCATCCTCCATGGAATGTGGAACCAGAGATGTCTCTCCCGATTCATGGGGTGATCTTGTTTCTCCAAGAGAAGTACCACCGGGGATATATTTTGGTGATGGAACATCAGTCGATTTTCTTTTATCTAGTAGCATGTAAAAATGAAATATCCACTACGTAATAATGATTTTACTAAAATAAAATTAAAAATAATAAAATAAAGTGAGAAAAAAAAACATAAATCTTCAGGATCCACAAAATCACTCCATTCTTCCTCTAATGAAATTTCAATCCCACCAGTGGTACCACGATCTATCATTTCATTCACCTAATCTGTGGTGCTAATTGATTCATTGGTAGTGTATATGATTATTTTCAGTTCTTGGATATAAGTTCTCACTTTATTAAGATTGTTCATAAGAAGAATATAATAAGAGTCCTATAGATCCTATATTATTGGAAAACACAACCCTTCAAAAAAAAATATACATGTGGTTTTGGTATCACAATGAAAACATTCCCATGTATGAACATCCTCTAGTTTTATATACTTAGAGTACATTCTAGAGTGTTTTGAAGAGGATCCTATTGTTTTGGATTTGAGTTTCTTCCCAATTACTATAGTAACAGAAGGGGGATGAGAAAATGGGACTCGTTGCTCTTCTAAACGATGGAGACTAGACCACCTCAATAGGGATTTAATAGATATTGATGGTCTGGATCTCTTAATTCAATCAAGTGAATTATATCTTGGGTGAGGTCTCTTTGGTGAGATTAGTGACTTGACACCTCCACCCTCTGATTCCAATGTGTCAACCACTAATGATGAATAAATACCATCCAAATGAAGGGGTTCCTTCCTACTTATTCTCTTTATTCCCAATTGAGGAACGACATGGTTGAACAGCCCTTAATGGTAATATGAGACCTAGTTCTTAGCATACTAAATAGTAAATCGACTTATTTCATCAATGACAAGTAAATTACATAAGCCCCATTTTTATTCCACAATTGTTAACAACCATAGTTGTTGAGAAAACATTAGGTTTTTCTCTAATCAGATATGCACTAGAGAAGATATAGTGATTTCTTACAGAAATTTGAACTGAAGTGTAAATATATAAGAATCAAAGGCCTTATATATGATTTCCCCATAAATAATGTGTTCCAATACGCCATCCCATCAAACTAACATATACACCCTTAGCTCTAATTTGGTTGTCCCGTCATCAATAAATTGCCTAATAAGAAGATTCCCATAAGGTAAAAAGATGAAATACATTGTACATAATCCGCTATTCCTTATTATCATAATCATTCAGAGACAAAGTTGAAATACCATAGAGTTCCCAAACAGATGGTCGGAAAGAACTTTCATTTACATGTACCCTACGTTTCATAGCATAAGTTATAAATTGAGTGAAAATACACCCCCCGTAACACCGGGAATGGTCCCTCTATTATGAAAGTATACTTACCTTTATAAATATGCAGTAAGATCTTATGAATATTTTCGAAAATAGGAGTGTCCAAACCTACCATACTCTTATCAACCAGCTTGGATGTGAAAAAAATGATCTTCGATTTATACCTTTCTTGGAATCTCAATTTGGTAATAGATATAGGCTGAACCACATGGAAATAAAACCTACATGGCGTGTCTTTACTGAAGTTTTGTATTTTACTTCATACCCAAACTTATTAAACTCTCATTTCTCTAATATTGGCCATAAATTTTCGGGTGTACCTCATTTTTTTCCTTTATATAGCTGGTTGAAAGAGTGAAAGTGGTCCTCTTCTCTTTCTTGATTACCATGAATATTTCTATCCACTCCTCTAGATGAATTTCATTTCTTCTGTGGGACTTCATTGGTTCTATATTCCTGAGTTTATAAAATATCTTCATCAAATCATGAACCAAGGATGTTGTCTTTTTTGAGCCATTCCATGTCACTATGGGAGGAATAAACTCATCCTACATATCTGCAAGTATCGGATATCCAGAGATATTATAGATTCCCACAAACTGATCCCAACATCCCTATGTGTCAAATAGAAGGTGTTAATTTTTGGACTCCATCGGCTTTGTAACTCTAGCACAAACACTTCATTTCTATATAAATTGGTTTTCCTAAACCACATAGCCTCCAAAATCCTGAAACCATTTAAGTCATCAAAGAATTATGCTCATGACTTGTGTACATGATACACTAAAAGCCATACGGTTTGAACAACACCTCATGGGAATAAATCCCAAATTTTCTTCAATATTTTTGATTGATATATCTAATAATATAAAAAGAAGGACGAATCGACGTGTGGATATAGGTCATGTGTATGTGCTTTCAAATCTAGAGAACAGAGGATGTGATGCATGAAATGGTCCTTATCTACTATCCCAATGTTGACATATGTGTCCAAAATTGAAATATTGGTCGATGAGAAGTTGGTATAGTCTTGAAACCATGAAAGTGGAATATTGTTATTCGGGTCCAGTATGTTGACATCCTATATATTTCTATAACTATAAAAGGAAAAAAAATACACCCAGGAAAATTGACGTGATATCTCTTTAGATATATTAACAAGTCTAAGAGTGTAGTGTCAAAAACATCAAATCAATTATGGAAAAAAAAGCTTCATTGTATCATCAATTCTCTTAATGTCCAACTCATCAATGTTTCCGATTCTTTTTGGAGCCATTGAACCTACAAAATAAATAAAATATTATCCTTAAAGTAAGTTCATTTTTCATATTTTTTACATAATAAATAAGAAAAACTAATAAAGGTATTAAGGCATGCAAGTCTGAACTAGGTGAACATGTATAAAACTAGCGCACATGTGTGTCACCCTAGTTCTGGTGTGAAAATGAAAAACATATAGGGGATGTGCAACCCACATGAGAATTTGAGAAAAAATACTTGTGCATCAATCGTTGGATTTCTAAAAGTCATTGTATTTTTCATGGAATTGAAGCCACTCTACATAAGCGATACCAATTTCCCTACGCATCGGACCCTTGTGAACCCATTTACCTTTCGTGCTTCTTC
Organism: Viscum album; assembly: GCA_963277665.1. Classification (NCBI taxonomy): domain Eukaryota; kingdom Viridiplantae; phylum Streptophyta; class Magnoliopsida; order Santalales; family Viscaceae; genus Viscum; species Viscum album. Next base: position 15,137 of record CAUJRU010002178.1, on the reverse strand, counting down.
TTTCACTCAACAATAAAATCTTTTTTAGTTTTTATAACTTTACCTTAATATAATATTCTCTTTTCATTATGTATCCAATTCTGAGGGGGGGGGGAGATTTTATTGATACTATATTTTTTTCACAGATTCTAAAAAGTGAACAAGGGAAATTCCTTAGAAAAATGAGGACAAAACACATGAGGAAAATCAGGATTTGAAAAGACTTGAAAATTAGATATCCCTAGTCTGGTCAAGGAGCTAGCGACGTGCAAGGAATGTACACGCCCATTTCCGGCATGCAACCTAGTTGAACTCCCCACCACATTTTCACCTATTGTAACATATTTTCCTATAAATAGACCCATGTGGACTTCATATTCATGGATGAATTACCCAGATGCCTAATTACTTCTCTGGTCACCCTAGTGATTCTCCCATATCTTCCAAAACATTTGATCTAGTTCTTTAACCCCTATAGAAGAGGAATTGAATGAGGATCATAAGACATAATTCCATTTAGATTTTGAAATCCATAACAATTTCACACAAAAAGTACCAAACATCCTTGAATCAAAAACACATTTGCACGAACTATTCCTATTAACGGAACATGAGTGCCCCACTTCTATTAATATCGGTGAATACTCTTGAAGGCTTGAGTCAAGTCTAACTCAAGTTTTAAAATCCCAGTTTTTCGTCACTTAAGTGAACATTAGGATACCCAAACCTACTTTTACACCCATAAATGGGAACCAGATACTTACTTGGGAACCATTCTTTGATTCACCTATCCCCTTCAGTGAACAAGCCATACAGCCTCCTTCAGATAAATTCCTGGAAATTATTCTACTACATTGGATCCCTGGTCTGAATGGGATTATGTTAAAACCTCAACCAAAACCTCCTAACTTATAAAACTTTTGGTAATGTCACATTAGTGTGACTTTTATTGGGGTTTTTATATCTGTAGTCTGAGGATTCCCACATCTGTTTCACAATGGGGTTAGGATTCATGAAGTGTTTGTGGGATTGTATATCTATAGTCACATGGACCTTTCTACCAAAAAACAGTGTTGGGAATATCCTAGTTAGGAGGATTAGGGTTAGGGTTTATTCATTCCTGGTTTGTCTCTATAAACTGGAATGTCGTGTCTCTGGTAAGTAAGGTATAGTTCACTCTTTCTTAGCGCTGATAATATAAATATTTATCAGCGCTAGAAAAGCGCTGATAAATATGATCTGTATCAGCGCTAAAATATTAGCGCTGATACAGTTGGTCTTTATCAGCGCTTTTTGAGCGCTGATAAAGGTTTCCTATATAAGCGCTAAAAAAGCGCTGATACAGAACACCTCTATCAGCGCTCAAAAAGCGCTGATAAAAATTATCTTTATCAGCGCTAAAAAAGCGCTGATAAAGAGACCCGTTATCAGCGCTATAATTGTAGCGCTGATACGGGGAATCTTTATCAGCGCTTTTCTAGCGCTGATAAATCATAATATTATCAGCGCTAGAAAAGCGCTGATAAAGCTAGATTTTATCAGCGCTATAATTTTAGCGCTGATAAAGGTAGCCTTTATCAGCGCTTTTTTAGCGCTGATAAAACCTTAGTCGACTTTTTTATAAAGTCGGTCGCACAGTGCCCTCGTTTTATCGCAGCTAAAGCTCTCGCGGAACCGTAACCCTGCTACTCTTCTCCCGAATACCGCTGCTGTGTTCGCTTCGCCGGAGCTTGCCGCCCTCGGTACAGTCGCCGTCCTCCGCCGCCCGCAACACCCTCGGCCGACCTCCACCGCCTGCCGCCCTCGGCTGCCCGCAACGCCCTCGGCCGCCGTTCTCTGCCGCCCTCGGCCGCCCTCGGCCGCTCTCCACCGCCTCCGTCGCCCTCCGCCTCACTCGGCCGCCCTCGGTCGCCCTCCGCGGCCGCCTTCCGCAACCCGCAACGCCCTCGACCAACTAAGGGTATGAATTCTATTCTAGTTTTATTTATTTGTTTCAAACATTCATGGAATCCCTTCAAGTTGTTATGGAATGTATAAAACCTACTAGAATTTGTCTTATGTAATGGAGAGTTGAGGCATGGTGTAGTTTAATGTCCTAAAACCAGGACCTTTGTGCAGGTTTCCATTTTGTTCTGATAAGGAGGGGAAATGATTCACCCTTTTCACTATAGTATAACCAAGAATGTTCTACCATAATCATGCATGAGGGGGGGGGGTGGTAGATGTAAATTTTAACCCAGGGGTTCATGAATCCAAGGATTGATATGGTACTTAAATGTCATAGGGTGTTTGATGGTAGTAAAATCCATTATTGAGGACGAAATTGTCTTTGGTTGACATGCCTTTTTAGTGGGAAACATATGCAGATCCACCAGTGCATATTGTGATTAGTCAAATAAAGGTGACCTTAGGACGATGACCGCTCATTTCCGATGGCCATGGAAGGATATGAGGATTAAGACCTTTTTGTGCATAGTGTATGGTTTTTGAAAGGAAGAGACCTTTTTGGCTCCGACATAGTGACAATGGGGAAATTTATGTCTCATGAATAGACCCTAAATATGATGTTTATGTATCACCATGTTTCTTGTGATGGAAAGAATCAAGCTGTACATAGATATTTTAAGTTAAAACTACATGCATGGGTCTAACCCACACAAAGGGAGGGGGAATGTTTAGTTTTTGGGGTGTCTGGACTAGAACATAATGACTTAGGCATTACTATAGAATCAAACCAACTATAGTACTTGAAATCATGCATTTTAGAATCATGCAATTAGAACTATGGTAGAACTTTTTAGTGTCATATTGTGGGGACTGATTCCTTGAAAATCCTGAGTAACTTAATGGAAAATCAGTCTAAGATAATTTGACATGCGCTGGACATGAAGGTGGAGAAAGGTGTAGACTATGACACCATGGATTCTCGAATCGATAAGAATAAGTCCATGCACGCAACTTTTTACCATGCACGCAACTCTCTTTACAAACTCCTATTGAATGCAATTCTACGCGATTCAAAGCCTCATATTTTCTATAAAAGTTGAGATACTAAATTAAGGGGGTATCCTATTATTTATAATCGTTTCTGAACATGAACACATGTTTATCCCAAAGTGTGTAAAACCATGTTTGATGTCACATTAGGTGCATACGTATCTTTTTCTCCTAATAAAGTGATAGATAATCATCTTTTTAGTGAATCTAATATTCTTTTTTATGAATCTTGATTATAGGTTAGACTACTTGATCTCCTTCCAAGGAAGTGGTTCCCTTCTACTGTATTTGGAAGTCTTCTTTTGTGTACTTGAACCATAAATACTAATATTTGAGATTCAAATAGGATGAAGATGAATAAAGATTGGATGGATTCTAATCGTTTAACAATAGAGTACGAGAACGGAGTGAAAGAGTTCATCAAGTTTGCAAAGGATCACACAAAGGATCCTTCTCAAATCCTTTGTCCGTGTTTACGTTGTTGTTATTCTAGACTACTTACTCCAGAGGAGTTGGAAGAACATTTGATATGTCACGGAATAGATCGGAGTTATAAATGTTGGAATAAACACGGAGAAAAAGCGAATGTAGCTACTGGCTGGGATAAAACTGCGTTTTATGGATCGTCAGATATGAATACAAATATAGATAATGAAGAAGACCGTATGGAGGATGTGATTACAGATGTCAATGATGATGAAGATCGTATTGAGGAAATGACAAAGACAATTCAAGATGAACCCCGTGATTGCCCAAAATTGTTTGAGAAGTTAAAGAGTTGTGCAAAGACGCCATTGTATGCTGCTTGCACTAAGTATACAACATTGTCAGCTGTACTGAAGTTGTATAAATTGAAAGCAGGCAATGGATGGAGTGATGTCAGTTTTACGGAACTACTTGCTCTCTTGAATGACATGCTTCCGGAAGATAATGAGCTCCCAAGCCGGACGTATGAAGCTAGACGAATGCTACGCTCGATGGGAATGATTTCTGAAAGAATACATGCCTGCCCGAAAGACTGTATATTGTTTCGAAAGGAGAACAAATCACTTACAGAATGCCCAAAGTGTGGTGCTTCTCGATACAAGAAAGATAAATCCAATCCTACGAAAGTTGTATGGTACTTTCCAATCATTCCAAGGTTTAGGCGTTTATATGGAAGTAAAGAAACTGCAAGACAATTGTCGTGGCATGCAGATAAAAGAAATAAAGATGGGTTATTACGTCATCCGGCCGACTCTCCTCAATGGAAGAAAATTGATCATGAGTATCCTGAATTTGGAAAAGAGCCGAGAAACCTTCGTCTTGCGTTATCTACAGATGGAGTGAATCCTTTTGGTTTTCAAAGCAGCACTCATAGTACATGGCCTGTTATGTTGCTAAATTATAACTTGCCACCCTGGTTATGCATGAAGCGAAAATTCATCATGTTATCTATGCTTATATCAGGACCAAAACAACCAGGTAACGATATTGATGTTTATCTGACTCCTTTGATCGAGGATTTGAAGTTATTGTGGGACTCAGGTGTAATGTTGTATGATGCTTATAAAAGTGAATACTTCACGTTGAGAGCGATGTTGTATGGGACAATAAATGATTTCCCTGCTTATGGAAATTTGTCAGGCTATAGCATTAAAGGAACTCAAGGGTGTCCCGTGTGCGAAGAAGATACAGAATCAATTAGGTTGAAACATTCATCGAAATCTGTGTTTCTAGGACATCGTAGATTTCTACCTCGTCGGCATAAGTACCGATCTTGGACGACATCATTCAATGGAAGTTCAGAAAAACGCACAACACCGTCTCCACTAACAGGTGATCAGCTGTTTGAGAAAGTAAAAGATATGAACACTGTTTTTGGTAAACCATTTTCGAAAAACCTTACGAAAATCGGTTGGAAAAAGAGATCAGTTTTTTTTGAATTACCATACTGGAATTGTTTGTACGTCAGACATTTTCTTGATGTGATGCATGTGGAAAAAAATGTATGTGATAGTGTTATTGGAACGTTGCTAAATGCCCCTGGCAAAACAAAAGATGGAATTAAGGCAAGGTTGGACATGGTTGACATGGGAATACGAGAAGAGTTGGCTCCCGTGAAAGGTGAAAATCGAATGTTTCTTCCTCCTGCTGCTTATACTCTTTCTAGGGCAGAGAGATATCAGTTTTGCAACTTCTTTAATGATGTAAAGGTTCCAGAGGGGTACTCATCAAATATCAAGAACATTGTGTCAATGAATGATTTGAAGTTAAAAGGTTTGAAATCACATGATTGCCATGTTTTGATGCAAGATCTAATTCCTATAGCTTTACGTTGCATTTTACCCAAGAATGTTCGTCATACGTTAACCAAACTTTGTTTCTTTTTCAAAGCTATATGTAGCAAAGTTTTAGACCCGGGGAAATTGCCAGCTATGGAAAAAGAAATTGTCATCATATTATGTGAATTAGAAATGTTCTTCCCGCCAACATTCTTTGATATGATGGTTCATTTGATGATTCACTTGGTGAGAGAGATTCGACTTTGTGGTCCTGTGCACTATAGATGGATGTATCCTGTTGAACGGTATATGAAGATTTTGAAAGGATATGTCAAAAATCGAAGTCGGCCAGAGGGTTGTATAGTGGAGCGATATATTGTTGAGGAAGCCATTGAATTTTGTATTGAATACCTATCTGATGTGGAAAGCATTGGTCTCCCGAAATCTCGTCACACTGGACGCATTGAGGGTGAGGGAATTTCTGGAAGAGAAGTTGTAACAATCAGTATTACAGATCGGGAGCAGGCTCATCTTTATGTTTTGCATAACAGTTGGGAGGTTGCTCCATATATTGAAACTCACAAAGAAATTCTTAGGCAGTTGAATCCATCGAGGGCTGAAAAATGGTTAGCAGATACACATAATCACCAGTTTATAGGATGGTTTCAGGACCATATTTTTAAGCAGTTGGATGAAAATCCGAATTCAATTTCAGAACGACTTCGATGGCTAGCCGCTGGACCAAGTGTGTATGTATTATCTTACAGTGGGTATGTAATTAATGGTTATACATTCTATACGGATGAACATGATGAAGAGAGTACCATGCAAAATAGTGGAGTTACACTAGTGGCTGAAGCGATGCATGTTTCTGGTAGTAAGGATATAAATCCAATTTATGCAAATATGTCATACTTTGGCATTATCAAACTAATATGGGAGTTGGATTATACGACATTTCAATTGCCGATTTTTCAATGCAAATGGATTGATAACAATAGTGGTGTTAAAATAGATGAATGGGGATTTGTGAAAGTTGATTTTAGTAAAGAAGGGTACAAAGACGAACAGTTTATAATGGCATCACAAGCGGTACAAGTTTTTTATGTTCCAGATCCCGCAAACCGAAAGTGGTCGATTGTTCTGTTATCGTCCAAAACTATTGAGGGTTCCGATGAAAATTCAGTTGAGGACGATCCTTTTAGTGGTACGTCACAATCAATTCAGAGCGGTCCCAATGCAGATGATGTTTTGTATGTTAGAGGAGACCACAATGAAGGGATTTGGATTGTCGATAGAGGTGTCAAATCTCTTCAACCTTTGAAAAAAAGAAAGAGAGTTCAGTAAACAGGTTATATTTTGTTTGTAATATAGATCTTGTTATCTCATGTTATTATCTTATCATTACAGAATTTATGTAATTTGAATGAACTGTTCAACCACTTTTGCAGATAATGACTTCTGCACATTCTGGTGCTCCTAACCTTGAGACTGAACAAGTCTCTCAAGCAGCTGCTGCTGCGGCTGCTGCTGCTCCTGCTGCTCCTGCAGCTGCTCCTGCTGCTGCTCTTGCTGTTGCGGCTCCTTCTCTTAGTGTTGAGGTCCAACAACCATCAGCACATGCCGTTGATATCATAGTAGATGAACATATAGATGATGTTGATATCGATGAAATGGTCGGGAATGAAGGACCGAAGTCGCAGAAATCACAGGTGCGTCGTAGTTTGACAGTGTTAGCCAAAATTCTTAAGGCGAAAAGCAAAGGCATCAAATTTGAAGTCGGATGGAATGCACGAGGCCAACATGTGAATCCCAACAAGGCTATGTTTAGCAGTTACATTGGAGTTGTCACTCGGCAACGCGTGCCGATTGACGTAGATTCATGGCACCATGTTGTGTCCGGGTTGAAGGCTGTGATCTGGGAAGAAATTACGGTAACATTATGAATTTATTTTTTTAATTAACTAGCAAATAAAATGATGAAACAGTGTCTTACTCTTCTCAATCTCTTGCAGAGTACATTTATAGTAGACGACTCACACAAGGATTATGTACTAAGGCTTGCAGGAAAGATTCATCGAGGTTTTCGTACTATTTTAACAAGATGTCACCTGAAAGATTCTAAAGGTAAAATAAACCCGCACCCACCCATTGTCTATGCGCACCTGATATCCCAAGAAGCATGGGATGCATTTATTGGCCGTCGTGGGGATGAGAAGTTTCAGGTACATTGTGAGTGATAATACGCTGTTTGAGGATACCTGTATTCATCACTTTGATTGTCAATATTTCATTTATGAAACAGAAACTCTGTACTGAAAATAAGGAACGTGCATCAAATCCAACATACCCCTATCGTAAAGCAAGGATGGGGTACGCTTCATTAGAAAAGAAAATGGTACGTATTGTAAATTTACAGTAATATTGTTAGGTGCCAATAAACAACATCATAATTATCTTTCTATGTTTATATGTAGATTGATGAATCTAAAACCAAATGCACTTCTATCCCACGTCATGTGCTATGGAAGGAGGCACGTGTGAACAAAGAAGGGAAGTTAATAGATGAGAACACACAAAAAGTGTGGGAAATATGTGTAAGTATGACACGATGATAAAAAGATTTGTTTAAAATTGCTATTACATAAAAATAATTAGTTTTTTTCCTATATCTGACAGTCACAGGAATCAGCTACTCCTGTAGCTGATACAGACCTATTATCGACGGCTTTGAAGCAGCCGGAAAAATACGGTCGTGTCAGAGGTGCAGGGTTTGGGGTGACACCCCGAGTATATTTTGAGAAGAAGAAAAAAATAGATGATACAGAGAAAAAATTGGAACAAATGAGCGAAAAAATAGCAACCCTTGAAGAAAAATTGCAATGGCAGGGAGAGTTGCTAGCAACTTTTATGGGTGGGAAGCAAAGGGAGGACACAACTCAGGAAGAACCACCGCATGAACATCCTGCCCCACCCCCCACCAGCTTTGAGGCGAGCCATTCACCTAAAAAAATGTCTTAGCCGTGGTAATCAATATTCTAATAACGGTTCCCATTAAATATGAATCAGACAAACACTGATAATTTATCTGTACTGATCTTCTACAGGGTGATAATGATTGTGATTTATATCTGTCAACACCCACCTATCACCTTGTAGCGAGGGCTACAGTGTTCAATATCCCAGATGCCACACTGCATAATAGACCACTTTCAAAAGATCATCTGAAAGTGACGATTACTGTAGCTCATGAGCCAAATGCAATGCTACCTATTCCACTTGATGACGATGATATTCATACGGTTGAAAAGGCTATTGGGACATTCATTGCATGGCCGGCAGAACTTGTAAGAGTACATGCAGACAAAGAGGTATTTATTTCCTTTTATTTTCAAGCTAAACCCTTAACAATTAATGAAAAGAGTGTCTGAATCAATGATTGTTGTTATAGACGGAGAAAGGAAAGGGGGTGACTAACATCGGCTCGAAACCATCTAAAGGATCGACCAATCGATCCCAAGGAGCTACTGAAAGCACAATAACACCACCTGTTCTCTTTCCACATTTACTAGCATTGAAGACTCATGTGGATACGAAGCTAAAAGATGGTAATAGTCATATAGTGATTTTCGAAGATAATATATACGGAGAGGAAAGTCAAGATTTCGTTGCTGCTGAAAATGTAAATGAAATCCTTGAAAACGGTTGGTTAGGCGTCACTGTTGTAAATGTATATATGAGGTATGTTTCCATGAATTGATTTTCTAAAAGCTGATCTAATGTGCAAATTATGACTAAATGCATTTTATATTGTTGACAGACGCATTTATGAAAAACAGTTGAAGGGATTTTCCCATGAGCCAAGATTTGGACTGGTTAGTCCTCATATCACATCAACACACCAAACAAAAATAGAGTCATCAAAAAGGGATGCAATAGTGAAGGACTTGCTGAAAACATTTGAACGCAAGATTACAGATGACAGACTTTTCCTAATACCAACCATGCAGGGGTAATACTCTACGATTAAAGCATATCAATTATATTTTCACTTTTTTTATTACTTATTCCTTTTTGTGTTTTTAGGCAACATTGGTTGCTAATTGCGGTGAACTTGGATACTCCGAAGATTTACTTTCTGGATTCAAAGTTAGGATATCCATCAAACCGACCATACATGATGGAGTTTGTGAATCTGTAAGACACTACATCTTACGTTTTAGGTCTAAACATCAATTTATATAATATATATTATCTTTTACTGAGGATTCTGTTATGATAGGGCGGTGTACCAATATCGTCTAAATCATGGTATGAGGACAGGGGCTAAGCATAAGGAGCCGAGCAAGTACTACGTCTGGACAAATATCAGGGTATATATAATAAAATTTCACTATCCAAACACACCTCAACACAAGTTATTTATTCTCCTAATGATCAATTTTTTTGCAGTGTCCAAAACAAACAAACGATAATGATTGCGGTTATTATGTTTGTAAATTTATGAAAGAGATCGTTTTTCATCAGCAAACTAGCATCCCTAAAGAGGTATTTTCAAAAACAATTACTAGTTCGTTTAAGTTATTTATTAATTCTTTATTTTTTTATTTTGCAGTACTACTATGACTGCCGAAAAGCCTCATACTCACAAGACGATATAGATGTGTTCAGAAACGAGTGGGCCGCATACCTGATGACAGATTGTACACAAATACAATGATGATCTGACTTGGGGACATGTACAATTGGTGGTCATTTTTGAGAGGGGTTAAGGGGATCAAAAGATAAAATATTGTTGTATGTAAATGTTCGTAGCAAAATTGTAATTGTTATTAAATAAAACATTCTTTCTCCAATGAGTCATTTTTCCATTTTAACAGATGATATGCACCAGCAACATGCAAGAATGTTGAACCACTAAAATGGTCGCTCTCTTGTTTAAAATGGACACCACTTTAATTGAAAACAACAACTGACCTACGGAAATCTGACCAGACGCATCTGGATTGCCTTCATCCTTTAGGAGAAGGATCCACGGGTCCTTGGTGACGTGTACGAGTCAACCCCGCCTCAATCCGAGGCACGGTGTGACCGCTACCACCCAAAGGGTCGCTCTCTTGTTTAAAATGGACACCACTTTAATTGGAAACAACAACTGACCTACGTAAATCTGACCAGACGCATCCGGATTGCCTTCATCCTTTAGGAGAAGGATCCACGGGTCCTTGGTGACGTGTACGAGTAACATGCAAGAATGATGGACCACATTTCTTTGGCCTTTGGACAAAAAAACCAGTAAAATCTCCAAAATACCTTCATATCATGCATGAACCAGTAAAATCTCCAAAATACCTTCATATCACGCAGTTCTGAAAAGAGTCACTATTTAAAAGAAAGTCACAAATTTAGATACATCTCGAGATGGTCAGTTGTTGATTTCACTTAAAATTAAGTCCATTTTTAACAAAACAGTGACACTGTGAGTGGTGTCGGCCACACCGGGCCTCGGATTGATGCGGTGTTGAATCGTACACGTCACACATGAGTCATTGATCATTGTGAAAAAGTATCAACGCAATCAGAAGCCGTTAGATCGATTTGGCATATGTACGTAAAATATTGTCCATTTTAAACTAAATACATACACTTGGAGTGATACCGGTCACACCGCGCCTCGGATTGAGACCCCACCCTTTCCCCTCGGCTGTCAAAAATCATAACCAGATAGTCGAAGGGTGATTTTGACAGCCGAGGGGAAAGGGTGGGGTCTGAAGACATTGTAGGATATGTCGAAGGGTGATTTTGTGTGTGACTGGTATCACTCCAAGTGTATGTATTTAGTTTAAAATGGACAATATTTTACGTACATACGCCAAACTGATCTAACGGCTTCTGATTGCATTGATACTTTTTCACAATGATCAATGACTCCTGTGTGACGTGTACGATTCAACACCGCATCAATCCGAGGCCCGGTGTGGCCGACACCACTCACAGTGTCACTGTTTTGTTAAAAATGGACTTAATTTTAAGTGAAATCAACAACTGACATACGGCAAACCGACCAAACACATTGGGATTCTATTGAAACTTAAGGACAACTATCCATGGGTCAAATGTGACGTGTAAGATTCAACCCCGCCTCAATCAGAGGCGCGGTGTGACCGGTATCACTCCAAGTGTATGTATTTAGTTTAAAATGGACAATATTTTACGTACATACGCCAAACCGATCTAACGGCTTCTGATTGCATTGATACTTTTTCACAACAATCAATGACTCATGATACATAGAGAAATTCACTGGCCACCTTCGAGAATGATCTGAAGCACAAACCATGACAGCATTATGTTTTTAACTTCAGCACCTCAATTGAGAATGTGACACCTTTCAGGACTTGGCGCCATTGTATGTCGTTTCGTCCACTGAATGGGTCTATCCTTTTATTTAATTTTTTTAACTTCAGTCAAATATTCTAGAAAGATGTCGCGGCAGATCCTTCACCATTTTGTTTTGCTGAACATCTCATTACATTGTTAAAAAAAAGCAGGGTGTCTTGCATGGGCAATACGTTCTTGTATTGAAGATGATGCACTCCCATTTATTCGAACCCACATGGTTAATTATTTTGTTTAAGCCTAATGATTGATTTAATTATTGTGGAACACATAATCATGAAAATCGTATGATGGTTGTACCCAGATAGGACTCCAATTCATTGGTTAAATCTATTTTCTCATGAGATGTTATGTATGAGATTAGGGAGTAAACCTAGTCCATTAAAATGGGAGTGCATCATCTTCAATACACGAACGTATTGCCCATGCAAGACACCCTGCTTTTTTTTAACAATGTAATGAGATGTTCAGCAAAACAAAATGGTGAAGGATCTGCCGCGACATCTTTCTAGAATATTTGACTGAAGTTAAAAAAATTAAATAAAAGGATAGACCCATTCAGTGGACGAAACGACATACAATGGCGCCAAGTCCTGAAAGGTGTCACATTCTCAATTGAGGTGCTGAAGTTAAAAACATAATGCTGTCATGGTTTGTGCTTCAGATCATTCTCGAAGGTGGCCAGTGAATTTCTCTATGTATCATGAGCGTTCTAATGCATATCTTGTTTGGAAGATCATTGTAGTAGACAACGATCTAAAAGTGGGGGATGAGTGCATATCTGAGCATGTCTTTAGTAGTGTCCCTCAAAATGTCTTTAAACTGACCATCTTGAGATGTATCTAAACTTGTGACTTTCTTTCAAATAGTGACTCTTTTCAGAACTGCGGGAGTTAACATTTCTCCAACATATTCACACACAAAATCACCCTTCGACATATCCTACAATGTCTTCAGACCCCACCCTTTCCCCTCGGCTGTCAAAAAAACCTAAAAGACCATGGCTAGCAATGATCATTCCAAAATGCATTTAAACTGAAACCTTCCAGAAAAAAATAGAGTAGAATACTTGCAAGTTGTAACTTAGGTCGCTTTGCACAAGCCGATTTCCACATTGTTTGTAGCAACCACATTTGCTCCAACACTCTAATGATCTTCATTGCTTCATGTCTTTTATACTCTTCCATAAACCCTTCTCTAAGAAGGTCAACTATCGTGTATGCATACTCACCTTCAAATGTGACGTGTACGAGTCAACCCCGCCTCAATCTGAGGCCTGTTGTGGCTGACACAACTCCAAGTGCCTCTGTTTTGTTCAAAATGGACTTATTTTTAAGTGAGAAATCAACAACTGACATACGGGAAACCGACCAAACGCCTTCGGATTGTGTTGACACTTTAGGACAACGATTCATGGGTTATATGTGACGTGTACGACTCAACCCCGCCTCAATCCGAGACGCGGTGTGACCGGTATCACTCCAAGTGTATGTATTTAGTTTAAAATGGACAATATTTTATGTACATACGCCAAACTGATCTAACGGCTTCTGATTGCATTGATACTTTTTCACAATGATCAATGACTCATGTGTGACGTGTACGATTCAACACCGCATCAATCCGAGGCCCGGTGTGGCCGACACCACTCACAGTGTCACTGTTTTGTTAAAAATGGACTTAATTTTAAGTGAAATCAACAACTGACATACGGCAAACCGACCAAACACATTGGGATTCTATTGAAACTTAAGGACAACTATCCATGGGTCAAATGTGACGTGTAAGATTCAACCCCGCCTCAATCAGAGGCGCGGTGTGACCGGTATCACTCCAAGTGTATGTATTTAGTTTAAAATGGACAATATTTTACGTACATACGCCAAACCGATCTAACGGCTTCTGATTGCGTTGATACTTTTTCACAACAATCAATGACTCATGTGTGACGTGTACGATTCAACACCGCATCAATCTGAGGCACGGTGTGGCCGACACCACTCACAGTGCCTCTCTTTTGTTCAAAATGGACTTATTTTTAAGTGAAATCAACAACTGACATGCGGCAAACCGACCAAACGCATTTGGATTCTGTTGAAACTTAAGGACAATGATCCATGGGTCAAATTTGACGTGTAAGAGTCAACCCCGACTCAATCCGAGGCCCGGTGTGGCCGACACCACTCAAAGTGCCTCTATTTTGTTCAAAATGGATTTATTTTTAAGTGAAATCAACAACTGACATACGGGAAACCGACCAAACGCCTTAGGATTGTGTTAACACTTTAGTACAATGATCCATGGGTCATATGTGACGTGTACGAGTCAAACCTGGGGTGGATTACATGGCTTTCCTACATGGAATATATCCCACTACACGTCTTTAATGAGCCAGCTACGCAGTTTATCCCTTGTACAGATACACAGGAAGAATCACACGAGATCGACGTCATGTACTAACATAGGGCAAGGGTGCATAAGAGGACACAAGATCAAAGGGTAACACGTATATGTTTTTTAACATGCCATGTAATTTCCTATTGATATGACATGTATATTCACACAGGCAGCTGAACATTGGAGTTACCCAGGGTAAAGCGACAAGGCATGTGACCCTTTAAATGACACATAATTTTATGTACCATGATTGATCTCTTTGAACACTATATCAAGGACATATTTCATTAGGGTTGGCTCCCATGATCCTTCCTAGGATGGTTTTGGTATCTTTTCCGACTTACGGTAGTACGATCGCTTCAGCAGGACGTCCTAGACATAGTTGGAGTCTCTCTGAAAGTCCTGGAGTGAGATCATATATCTATTTTTGAGGTCCAGGTAGAGTCATGTATCAACGCAACCAATCCTACCAGACATTGATCCTATATATAGAATGTTAATCTTGATGTCTCATTACAGTACCCCAATTTATGATATGTTACCTTTTTTGTATTAATATACATAATTACTAAGGGTGATGGTTGGGAGAGTTAGGATATCCTTTTTATGTATTGCAGAATGATTCAAGGAGCACGGGCTCTGCACGATTTGTCAAAACCAAGTGGCAATCCAAGGAGAAACAATGCATAGTGGAATGTTCTAGTATTTATCTTCTGAGTTGTGTAGGAATATTTTGTGATACTATGTAATGAGGTAGTTTTGCTTTCTGGGTAGATGGTATCTAACTCATGGTAAGAACACTGTTTGGTTGGGTTGTGATCGGTTGATGACATGCTTGTGGTTGATATACTGGTTTTTGTGCAGGTCTGTGGTTGATATACTGGTTTTTGTGCAGGTCTGCTCGCCTGGCTGTAATAGTGCAGGTTTTTTATTAGCAGCAGGCAGGGATTTAACAGCGCTTTTTTAGCGCTGTTAAATGTCGCCTTTAACAGCGCTAAAAAAGCGCTGTTAAAGGAGATATTTAACAGCGCTAAAAAAGCGCTGTTAAAGGAAACATATAACAGCGCTTTTTTAGCGCCATTAAAGGTATCCTTTAACAGC
>CAUJRU010002177.1:0-90582 GCA_963277665.1 Viscum album | reverse complement strand
TAGACCTCCAACTCATATTTCCCAATGGTTTAAAACACTATTGGGATAAAGACCCTTTACCAACAGTTCTAGTAAATCGATGGTATAAGGTGTTATATGTTGGGTTTTCCCAACAGTTTTGTCAAACCGCTGGGAAAGAAAAATTTTACTTACGAATTTTACTTATGGTTTTTATTAACTGTTGGGAAAAAGTACACCCAATTTATGGATCCTCATCTCAGGTGAACCTTTCCCAAAATTTGCCCCCCCCCCGACCTCGATCTCCACCCGGCCTCCGCCTCCGCCTCCCAGCCCCCTCCTTCTCCTTCGGTGGTGTTCCCCATCCCCTCTCGACTCCCTCGATGAAGTCCCCCTCCCCTCTTAGATCCTAGTGATGTTCCCTCCTCCCCTCTTGTCTCCCACTCCTGGCGACATACCCCTCACCTCTTGGCTCAATCAACTTCGAAGACGTCCCCTGACCCCCTCTCCAGTCACGCGTGAGACCCCACATGGTCAAACACCCCACAGGACGTCCCCCCTCTCGGCTCCCTCTCCTCCTGCTAGGGTTCTTGATCGGTATTTTAAGGTATGAATTAGTCTCCTTTTTTAAAAATGACGCAACAAGGAATGCATTTTTAGTTTCATATTTAGGATAACCATTCATATTAATCATGCATTTTCTAGAGTTTTGGTTAGTAACCAACTCATGGTGTGGTGAATTATCGGGTAAATTGTGAATTTTTTTTAAAATAGTGTCTTCCAGAAATGTAGGGTCAGATTAATAGGTTTTATTCCATTCATTTGAGCAGTGAATTCAATAAATAGTTCATGATTTTTTGAAAACCTCATATTTTCCTCTATAGACTTTTATTAGACCTTATACAATGTTGGATTTTTTTAATCAAGATATATATGTGATGAGGTTGTATCGTCATTAAGATGTGAAATGATGTGGGTTAATTGGAGGTGAGTGATGCTATATGAGATTGTATGGGTTATGGTGAGGAGTTTCTTTCCCTTTAATTGATTGGTTCATAAAACATAAGTTTTTGATGCATATATTATGTAATTGGAATTGGTAAAGTAAAATGTTGGTCTCAGATTTCCGAGTAGGTTATTTGGATGGTATTCTATTCCAAAAGTGGGTATATCTCTATTGAATATGGGTGTATTTTCTAATTGACCAATGTATTTATTAAATTGACCATGCAATACACATTTCCCACAATACGGAAGCACCACTGAAATCATAGATAGACACTACACACCACAAGAAACCCATAGGAGACACACCTTGATATCTACGGATAGTTAAGGGGCCATTAACTTTGGAACTGAAGTCGATTGACAATCAAGCCTTGAGAAATTCCCATTGTTGGTTGAAAAGATACCAACCCCTTTATTCATAGTATAATATAATAAAATGGTTTACACCCTCATGGCCAAGTAGACCATCTGGTTCATGGACTAGTTCCCAACCAGGTTAAGAGTCGGATTAACTACTAAACATTGATTGTGGTCCCTATGAGGTTCATTCCATAGTGAAGATAGTTACGTGCACAATATTCAACTCAACTAATGTAGAATAGGTGCATATTCAATTAAACCCTATATTCCAATAATTATTCATGTGGATAGGCCCCATGGCAACAGGCTAAGAACTAAAACCATAAATAATAATGTAAAATTCAAACATCATTTTTAAATAAATATCTCAAGTGTAAACATAAAAACCAAGAATAATAAGACCTCATCCCTTGTATCGAAAAAACCAAAATAAGTTGAATCTTGGGCCAAATTGAGTATATACCATTAATAAGAATATTAACTGTTAATTAATAGGAATGTACTATTTGACAGTATCATTTTGAAACATTGATATGTTTCCCCTTTTCTTGCAGGAACATGATTTGACTCATGGGGCGCTGTGGTACATATATGTTGTGTGGTGATAGGTATAGTCAGAGGAGATAGGTATGTTTTAGTTTGGTTATTATTTTATTTTCTTTGTTGCATTAGTCACTTAGATCTTTGACTGCTTTATATGGACAGAGGGTAGTTATATGCTGTGAAGGGGGCCATAAGGAGTTCAGATTGATTCAGTCCACCAGCTTTGATCCGAGGTAAGATTCTAGGGTAACTAATTGTATTTAACCTCATGTATTTTGTGATTTAGTGTTTTTGACTCCATATTATGTTTTCAGTAGGGCGTTGGATTGTTTCGTGTTGGTTTGGGTGGATTTGGTTCTCCACTGCCAATCTAGATAAGGCTTTAAGGCTTTTGGTTGGTTTCTCACTGGTTATGTAGAATCCTTCATGTGTTTTTTGGTTCTTAATATCCTTTGTGTATTGCGTTGATCCATGCTCGTTGGTTTCGAGTTGTCAAGTCAAGGGAGAATCGCCTGCGTGTGCATAGGTAAGTAAGTATATGTATGTGGGTTCCCCCATTACATGTATAGTCACCCATGGAAGTGATTATGCACGTATGGGTCTAGGTGTTCCCATGTATATATATATAAAATCAATGTAGTTGAGTGGAGACAGATATATGCATATAAGCATATGTGAAAGGATCCCCTTGCACATGCTCATGGCCATGCAGGTGTGTTCATAAAGGCTAAGTGTCCTTACATGTGTGTGAAGGTGAGTATAACCAGTGGAGGAGCAACAGCCTTTAGTTAGAAAGCTCAAAGAGACGAAGTGGATGGCTTGGTTCCACCTTGAGGTATTGTCCCTATCGTAGCCTCTTTAATTTAAGAATTCTTTAAATTGAATTTAGATTCTTTCTTAATTCTGCTTAATTATATTGAATTTCATATCTTGAATAAGTTTTCTTTAATATAATTGTTTCAATTGATAAAAAAATTCATGTTTTAATAATATAACCACTTTTAAAAACAACGAATATAAAATATATATCTTTTTCATACCACAATATCGAATCAAGAGTTTGTTTTTTGTAACATAAGATCGGTTTCTATAATGTGATGGAAAAATACATAGGATTTATTCTGAATCCTGGCCAAAAGATGATGCCTCGTGGATATTTTTGGACCGGGCCAACATGTCACAGTCACGCCGCGGTCACACCGTGGTCACGACATGGTCACACCATGGTCACGCCATGTTCATGTCGCAGTCCTTCCGTGATTTGGCCTGGCTCCAGGATGACACCCCGCCGCGGTTCGCAGTCCTGTCAGAATTCGATGTATGATACCTAGATATATTTTTAGATATATTACCCACCCATAGTTAATGGTGAGGGAGGTGATGGCTGGAATGTTGCCTCGCTTCCTCCTACTCCCTTCGCTATGGGCTAAAAGATGCTGCCCCGCAGATGTTTCTAGACCGGGCCAACACGCCATAGTCACGCTGTGGTCATGTCGCGGTCACACCGTGGTCATGCCGTGATTTGGCCCTGATCCAGGACGACACCCTACGGTGGTTCGCAGTCCTGTCGGAATTTGATGTATGATACCTAGATAGAGTTTTAGATACATTACTCACCCATATTTAATGGGGAGGGAGGTGATGACCAGAATGTTTCCTCACTTCCTCCCGCTCCCTACGCTCTTGGACGGAAGATGATTCCCCTTGGATGTCGCCGGACTGGGCCAACACATCGCGGTCACGCCGTGGTCAGGCCGCGGTCATGTCGTCGTCACGCCGTGGTCACACCGCGGTAATGTCGTGATTTGGCTATGCTCCAGGACAACACCCCGCGGTGGTTCACAGCCCTGTCGGAATTCTATGTATGATACATAGATATAGTTTTAGATACATTACCCACACATAGTTAATCAAGAGCGAGGTGACGGCCGGAATGTTGCTCCGCCTCCTCCCGCTCCCTTCACTCCTGGCTAGAAGATGCTGCCCCGTGGATGTCGCTGGACCGGGCCAACACGTCGCGGTCACACTGTGGTCATGTTGCGGTCACACTACGGTCACCCCGCGGTCACGCCACGGTAATGATGTGACTTGGCCCTACTCCAGGACGACACCTCGCGGTGGTTCGCAGTCCTGTCAAAATTCAATGTATGATACGTAGATAGAGTTTTATATACATTACCCATCCTCCTTCCTAGACTCCGTACATCCCACCCACCCTCCTCCTTGGACCCTGGACAGCCCCCCAGACAACCCCCCACCCTTCTCCTTGGACCTCGGACAGCCCCCTCGATAGCCCCCCCAACCCTCCTCCCTGGACCCCATATCCCAATCTAAGGTCTCTTCAAGATTCACCCTAAATCCCAATGGAAAAGAGGGTTTAGAGCTTCGGAAGAAGATGTTAGAAGATTGAAAACCCTAATCGAAAAGAGGAAGCAATAAGAGGATTAGACTCACCTAGATCATCAATCTACACTTTATGGAACTCAAAAGGCCCAAGTGATGTGTATGAGTCAACCCCGCCTCAAACCGAGGCATAGTGTGACCGGTACCACTCAAAGTGTCTCACTTTTATTTGAAATGGAAAAAATTTAAAATGAAAACAACTGACATATGAAAAACCGACCAAACGGATTCGGATTGTGTTGATACATTAGCATAACGATCCATGAGACATATGAGAGAAGATTGAAAACTTTAATCGAAAAGGGGAAGCAAGAAGAGGATTAGACACACCCGGATCTTCAATTTATACTTGATGGAACTCAAAAATCCCAAGTGACATGTACGAGTCACCATTTCCTTAAACCGAGGCACAGTGTGACCGGTACCACTGAAAGTGTCTCACTTTTATTTGAAATGGACAAATTTTTAAATGAAAATAACTGACATAAGAAAATCTTATCAAATGGATTCATATTGTGTTGATACTTTAGAAAAATTATCCATGAGTCATTTGTGACGTGTACAAGTCAAACCTGCCTCAATCTGAGGCGCGGTGTGGCCGACACCACTCAAAGTGTCTCTCTTCTATTTCAAAAGGAGATCATTTTAATTGAATACAACAACTGACATACGGAAAATATACCAAAGGCATTCAAATTTTATTGAAACATTAGGAAAATGATACATGGGAATATTTGACTTGTACGAGTCAACCCCGCCTCAATCCGAGCACTGGTGTGGCTGACACCACTCAAATTTCCTCATTTTTATTTGAAATGGACAAGATTTTAAGTGAAAACAACAATTGATATACAAAAAACAGACCAAATGGATTTGGATTGTGTTGATATTTTATGAAAATGATCCATTGGTCATTTGTGACGTGTAAAAGTCAACCCCACCTCAATCCAAGGAACGGTTTGGCCGACACCACTCAAAGTGTCTCTCTTTAGTTTAAAATGGACATCATTTTAAGTGAAAACAACAACTGACATACAAAAAAATGATCAAACACATTCAAATTCTATTGAAAAATTAAGAAAACAATCCATGGGTCATATGTGATGTGTAAAAGTCAACCCTGCCTCAATCAGAAGCATGGTGTGACAGGCACCACCCAAAGTGTCTCTCTTTTTTTTTAAAATAAACATTATTTAAAATGAAAACAAAAATTGACATATGAAAAACCGAACATATTCATTCAGATTCTATTGAAAATTTAGAACAACGATACATGGGTCATATGTGATGTGTACGAGTCAACCCCACCTCAATAAAAGGCTTAGTGTAGCTGGAACCACTCAAAGTGTCTCTCTTTTCTATAAAATGGACTTCATTTTAAGTGAAAAAAAAACAACTGACATACAGAAAACCAACCAAACGCATTCGGATTGTGTTGATACTTTAGGAAAATAATATATGGGTCATTTTTGAAAGGTAAGAGTCAACCCCTCCACAATCTGAGTTGTGGTGTGGCCGACTCCACTCAAAGTGTCTCTCTTTTGTTTAAAATGGACATCATTTTAAGTGAAAACAACAACTGACATACGGAAACTGACCAAACACATTTAGATTCTATTGAAGCATTAAAAAAATGATGCATGGGTTAGATGGGATGTGTATGAGTAAATTCTGCCTCAATCCAAAGCGCGGTGTGGCTGACACCACTCAAAGTGTCTCTCTTGTTTAAAATGAACATCATTTTAAGTGAAAACAACAATTGGCATATGGAAAATTGACCAAACGCATTCGGATTATATTGAAAATTTAGGACAAATATATATGGGTCATATGTGACGTGTATGAGTCAACCCCACATTAATCCAAGGCATGGTGTTTCCAACACTACTCAAAGTGTCTCTCTTTTGTTTCAAAAGGACATCATTTTAAGTGAATACAACAACTGCCATACGGAAAACTGACCAAAGGCTTTTGGATTCTGTTAAAACGTTAGGAAAAATGATACATGGGTCATATGTGACTTTTAAAAGTCAACCCCACCTCAATATGAGGGCCAGTGTGGCTAGAACCACTCAAACTGTCTCATTTTTATTTGAAATGTACATAATTTTAAGTGAAAACAAAAACTGGCATACAGAAAACTGGCCAAACGCATTCATATTCTGTTGATAATTTAGGAAAATGATACATGGGTCATTTTTGACGTTTATGAGTCAACCCCGCCTCAATCTGAGGTGCGTTGTGGCCGATTCCACACAAAGTTTCTCTCCATTGTTTAAAATGGACTTCATTTAAAGTGAAAACTACAACTGACATACGGAAAAATGACCGAACACATTAAGATTCTGTTGAAACATTAGGACAATGATCCATGGTTCATATGTGATGTGTATGAGTCAACACCACCTAAATCTGAAGCATAGTGTGTCCGACACCACTCAAAGTGTCTCTCTTTTGTTTAAAATTAACTTTATTTTAAGTGAAAACAACAATTTACATACGGAAAACTAAAAAAATGCATTCGGATTCTATTGAAAAATTAGTAAAGCGATCCATGGTTCATATGTGATGTGTAAAAGTCATCCCTACCTCAATTCGAGGCTTAGTGTGGCTGGAACCACTCAAAGTGTCTCTCTTTTGCTTAAAATGGACATCATTTTAAATGAAAACAACAACTGACATACGAAAAACTGACCAAACGATTTCGTATTCTATTGAAACTTTAGTAAAACGATCCATGTGTCATATGTGACGTGTATGAGTCAACAATGCTTCAATTTGAGGCTCGGTGTGGCCGATATCACTCTAACTTTATCTCTTTTTTTAATGGATATCATTTTAAGTAAAAACAACTGGCATATGGAAAACCGACCAAACGTATTCAGATTGTGTTGACACTTTAGCACAACGATCCATGGGTCATATGTGATGTGTAAAAGTTAACCCCGCATCATTATGAGGCATGGTGTGGTCGGCCCTACTAAAAGTGTCTCACCTTTATTTTAAATGGAATACATTTTAAGTAAAAACAACAACTGGCATACAGAAAATCGACCAAACGCATTCAGGTACCATGTTCTATTAGTATCAAAAGAGCTCTTAATATCACTTTTTTAAGGAAAAATAGCTATGTCAAACCATTTCTAGTCCTTGAGAAATAATTCTACCTGTTTCACACATCATATGTCATTCAACCATTAAGAGTGTGCTCCCTTCCACAGATGGGAGGGTACTTTCTATTTTTTTGTCTGTGAGTACTTTTTTTATCATTCACGATATTTGGTTCAATAATATTATCCTCGACTCGACTTTAAATGGATTTGGAATTACTATCAATGTATCATTCTAGTAACATGTCTCATGTATTTTTAATCAAGCCATCAAAATGGACCTAACCTTTGCATGTCTTAACTTCATAATCCTCATCTTGGATATTTCCATTTAAGGAGGATTTAATGGGTATTTTAAAATACATTTTTGACCTCTTTTTCCATTATATGTTAAGTTATATAGTGTTATCCCTATTGAATTTACTAAAGCTATATGATATTTTAGTCTCCACCTAAGAGGATAATCCCTGCATGACATTGGACTCCCACCACACTACCCTCTTGGAAAATGTATGGCTTGATTCCCACTATACATGATACATAGTGATGTCTAAACATCATGTCCTGTACCAACATGATTTTCATTCCATCCTAGATCATAGGGATTGTGACACACTCAAGTCGATCCCCTGCCCATTTTAATTCCCCGACGATGCCCCTTCCTCCGAGTATTAGTTATATATGTGGTAGAGGTTCACTTTTTTTTCATGGGTGATAAGGACATACTAAATTCACATAAGTAATTATTTCCCACCATTTCATTTCCCATCCATATGTACATGATCAATATCTTTATAGAAATATGCTAGTCCAAACACCATGACCTTAAAAGCTATGCACTCATACCTGAGGTGTTCCTAATAATCCTTAGGCTATGAAAACTTACTATGTTCATTTTCCCCATATTTATTAATTTTCCATCTATCCCCTTGTTCCTTTCTACAATACCTTAAAAATTACACCCCTACACTCTAGGGTATATGACCCTAAAGGTTATCCCGCTTTGGCTAAAGTTATGAGACCCTAAACTAAGTTGTTTTCGGATCATCCTTGATCTTACCAGTAAATCATACCTAGATCCCATTTTGGTATACCCTGTCCATATTATTGAAGGTGTAACCCTAAGAGTACAAGAAAAATTATTGAGTATTTTCTCCCTGTTAACGTCCTTCCCCTAGTCCATATCCACCGAGTGATGCCTGAATCAAGGAGTCACCACTGGACCTTAGGTATGAATTCCCATACACTAGTGGATAACGATTAACAATGAGGTTCTAGGGTCATACAATTGGAATACTATACCCCATATCAGAGTGCACAACAATTGATGAAAATAAACCAATCAACATTCATGATATAAATATCAGATCACAAATGATAATACATAACTGAATTAAAATTAAATACATAAAAACTAACACACATGGGTCACCCACCAGATTGACCCCATATACAAAAAATGAATATAAAAGGAAAAGTATACTCCAATATATCCTTGAGTCTCACATAATATCAATCACCAAACCATATGAACTGCTCTATCATTATCATGTAATAGTGATCCTTTACCCAATTTGATCCAATATGCAAGTAAAAATTCTTCTCAGGGACCAAAGTGTCATGGCCTACTGAGCATGATGAGAGTACAACAGAGTATGAAACCACTAATATAGTTTGATACATAACTAGTAAAAGTGTGTCGCTATATGTGATATTCATAGATAAATAAATTTATAAACTATTTAATATAAATTAATAAATCACTATTTATCCTCAGGCTCTAATTTGAAACATATGATCAACCAAAACTACCACTTCTAGTGCTGAAGTGTCTCTGAGCATGTCGTGAAACTGTTCCAACTAGTATATCATTTAAAACCAACTCCCATATTCTTGAAGAAATCCAATATCAAAGTAGTATGTTCAAGCACTGTTTCCTAGGGTAATGGCCCTAGGAAATATTACAGCAATCCCATAACCAATTCCCAGGCATCCTAAGATATTAAATACTATCAGGTACAATGGTAAATTTCTTGATTTCATGGGAAGTCAAATATCATCTAGTATCATCTAATTATCATGATCTTATGGAAATAGAGTTTCAATGTCCATAGAGTCGATGACTCCTCCTTTGGTTGTTCCTCACCAGCTCCACTAAAACATCCTTTTTTTCATGGAGCATCATGTTGTTATCTGGGGATAAATTCTAGATAAACTATTCATTTGCTTCTCTTGAGGGATTACAATCGTCCGGAAATGTTGAAAGTATAGATCATGTTTCCATGATGTTAGATCCGCGAATGAGAAACCAAGCTGCTCACAGTTTGTTCATTGATCGGGATTCTCTTGGTGTTTGCCACTACAATCTAGGTCTCTTGTGGGTTGTTTATGTGTTATTATACTTAAATTTTGGTATGTCACTACGGGGTTTGTGCCATGATTGTCTAGGATGATTTTGGGTTCCCAGGAGGCTGGCAGTTGAGTTTGCAGAAGCTGGTTCTTGGATCAAGAGTTGGACGATTTGAGTGATGCTTGCGAGCAAGGAGTCTCGATCTGGCCATTTGAGCATGTTCCTGATTTTCTAAAAATATCTAGATTATCTTTTTTTGTGCATCTTGTAGGATATCGGCAGTGGATTCTGAACTGGGCCTGAAGTAGGTGGAGGCCACTGTAGATTGATCTCGGCTATTTCAGGTTCTTTTCCACTTCAATGAGTAGGGGTATCAGTGCTACTTCAGTTCAGTTTAGGGTCGCACTGCCTGTTTTCCTGAGATTGAGTTAATCGATACTGGTGAATGAATGTTCAATGCTGAAATTTTTCCCATTAGTCAGATGTTTGTGTAGGGGGATAATGTTTCATCCAATGCTGGTTCACTACTAATCAAGGGTAAAAGAGAAGCAGCTAGGTTTGTAATTATTGATCTAAAATTAGTTGCAGATCCACCCAGACCTTACCATGCTTGTGGGTTCGGTACGACGTTGTGTCATTAATCAAGCTCAGCCCACTAGCTCACTCCCTTTCCTACTAGGTGTTCTAATTTTTATAATAAGAGTTCTCCCAATTAATCATTTGTTTATATGTTATGAATTTTCTGTTATTTTATATTTTTTTTAACAGGACAACATTTTCATCAGTGGTATGGGGGAATCAAATTGGCTGGCCTGGCCCTGATTGCAGGTTTTAGGTTTGGAGTGTGTTTTCTATTTTTGTATTGTGTTCTTATTTGATCGAAGGTTTCACTATTTTTGCAGCATGTTTTATGTTTTTTGTAGTGTGTTTTCTATTTTTTGTAGTGTGTTTTTTGTGTGAAATGTGTTTGATAGAAGGTTCTATGCATTAAATTGAGTGGGGGGATCTATACCAATGGTTTTAAAACCATTGGTATACCTATATATAATTTTTTCATCCTTGAATATGCCTACGATTCAGAACCGTTGGTATAGATTTATGCCAAACTCTATCCCAACGGTTCAAGATGAACCGTTGGAAAAATATAAATCCATCACTTGTGAAACCATTGGTAGAGAGATATACTAATATTTTAAATGGTTGGAATAGAGATGTCACAATAGGTTAAAACCATTCGCATAAATTTATCTGAATGGTTCACAATGAACTGTTGGGAATATAGAAATTCGACCCCCCCTGTACCAACGGTTCAATGTGAACCATTGGTATTGGGCTACCGCAACATCCCACTTTCCAACGGTTAATGAAACTGTTGGGATAGAATATCCCAAATGTTTCAGGGCCTATCGCAACGGTTTGGAACCGTTGGGAAAAGTTATATTTCCAGCAGTGATTGGAGCCTAGAATGACCTAAAAAGACTCATTCTAGAGAACTTCTTCCCTGCCTCCCGAACTACATCTATTAGGATTGAAATCTGTGGCATTAGGAAGTCACAAGGACAGACCCTTGATGAATATTGGGAGAGATTCAAAAAACTCTGCTCAAGCTGCCCCCACCACCAGATTAGTGAACAACTATTAATCCAATACTTCTATGAGGGACATATCCCAATGGATTGTGGGATGGTTGATGTAGCAGCTGGTGGTGTCGTGGTTTATAAAAATCCTTCCACCACTTGTGACTTAATAGCCAACATGGATCAAAATGGACAAAAATTTGGTACACAAGCTATTGCACCAACTCAAGGTGTTCATGAGGTATGTCATTCATCTATAGAAAAAAAGGTAGATAAAAAGCTTGATGAGATGCATACCCTTCTAAGGAAATTATCTCATGCACAGGGTAACTAACATTCTCCTCCTATTCCATTACACTATGGTATTTGTTCTGACATTTCTCATTTTTCTTACCAGTGCCCACAAGATCAGGATTCACCCGATTCTTGGGCAACATAGTTTCCAGGGAATCCATTCCAACAAGAACCTCCCTCCAAGAAAGAAAAATTTATGCCAAATCCAAATCCAGGGTGGCAAGTGCAACCCTAGTACCGACAAGGAGGAAACTCAAGCTACCCCAATCATAATTGGTATCAATAAGGCCAAGGTATGGAACCTTTTTATCCTTCAACATCTCAAAACAATCATCCTACTCCTCGAAAATATGAACCATTCCTCGAGGATATGGGGAATAAAATGGAAACCCAAAACCTCCAGTTCCAAAAGACACACAATTGAAAATTAAAGACCTACAAACTCAAGTGGGGAATTTGGAAAACACCATCGGTGATCTTAAGATGCAAGGATCTAGACAACTACCATCCCAACCCATTGCCAATACAAAGGATAAAGTTAATGTATGTGTAGTTACACTTTGTTATGATAAATAAGTTTCTCTTACTACTGAATCTATGAAACAAGTATGCCCCCTCTTGAAAACACTCTTTCTCCACCCATAATAGATTCCAATTAAGAAAAACAAAATAAAAATGGTGATCAAATTATCATTAAGGATTCTCATGAACAATCCATTCCTCTTTCTTTCCCTCAAAGACTCTCTAAATCTAAGAAAAACATTGATAATGAGAAAGAAAATGAAATAATGGATAGATTTAAAAAAAGTTCAGGTTAATATTCCATTGTTGGATGCAGTCAAGAAAATTCCCCATTATGCCAAATTTCTTAAAGATCTTTTCACCTATAGACAAAGGTTGAATAGGAATGAGAGAGTCATCTTGGGGAGGAATGTCTCGGCCTTGATTCTACCATCACTTCCAACCAAATTCAAGGATCCGGGAACATTCACAATACTATGTACCATATGGGAGACTTTATTTTCTGATGCTATGCTAGATTTAGGTGCTTCCATTGATGTAATGCCTCACTCTATGTACACTTCTCTGCAGGTTGTAGAGCTTCAACCAATAGAAATTTTCATACAACATTCAAACCAAAGTACTATGGATCCAATAGGAGTGATTGATCATGTCCTTGTAAGAGTGAAGAATATCATCTTCCCTGCTGATTTCTACATTCTTGAGATGGAAGATACCCGAACCCAGGGACATTCTCCTCTCATAATTGGGAGGCCATTCCTAAAAATAGAAAATACAATATTCAACATTCACAATGGTATGTTTTCCATGGAATTCTAAGGAGAAAAGGTCAGTTTTAACATCCTTGAGGCTATTAAACAACCCTTTGAAGAGAACTCCACTCTTCTTATCTATTCGATAGAAGTGCTCTCAAAATATGCACACACACACAATTTTCTCCTCAACCCAAATTCTGATTCATTTTCAATTTTATTCACCCTTAGATTATTTGAGTTTTGATTCATGTTTTGAGTGTTGTGTGGGTGTTAAAAAGTATAAATTTTGTGACTTAATTGATGAGTGTGTTCATTCTGAGGTACCCATGACTGTCAATGATTCTGCAAATCTCATTTCAATAGATTCTCTATCTTTAGATAATAAACATGATTAGATAGAAATTTTAATGGACCTCAGTCCCCCTAAAATCCCTCCCTCAATCCAGAAAACACCTGTGTTATAACTTAAACAACTTAATTCTAATTTAAAATATGCATATCTTGATTATACTGACAAATTGCCTGTGATTATTACCTATAACCTCTCTCCAAAACTAGAATCAAAACTAATCATCCTTTTAAAAGAGAGTAAAAAGGAAATAAGATGGAAATTTCTTGATATTATTGGGATTATCCCATCTATTTTTATGCACCATATTCTTTTGTATGATGTGGCTAATCCCATAAGAAAATCTCAACGCTGGTTGAATCCCACTCTCCTTGAAGTGGTAAAATTGGAAGTTAGTAAATTACTTACTATGGGGATCATTTATCCTATATCTGATAGTAAATGGGTTATCCTGGTTCAAATTGTGCCTAAAAAAGTGGAATAATAGTTGTTTCAAACAAATGGAATGAATTGTTTCCGACACGTGTGAAAAATAGTTGGTGAGTCTGTATTGACTACCATCAACTGAATCAAGCCACGCGGAAGGACTACATTATTTTACCTTGTATTGAACAAATGTTAGAATGATTGGCTGGTAAGTCTCCTTATTCTTTCCTTAATGGATATTTTGGTTATTTACAAATCCATATATCCCCCTAGGATCATAAAAAGACAAAATTTACTTGTCCATTCGGCACATTTTCTTATAGAAGGATGCCATTGGGTTTTTGTAATGCTCCTGGTACATTTCATTGTTGTATTTTGAGTATTTTTTCTGAGTACCTTGAGAGTTGTATGGAAGTATTTATGGATGGTTTCATAGTACATGGGTATTCTTTTAATGATTGTTTAGAACATCTTGGTTCTGTCCTCTGCCTCTACATTGAAAAAGATCTTGTTTTAAATTATGAGAAATGGCATTTCATGGTTGAGCGAGGGATAGTTCTTGGGAATGGCATTTCAAACAAAGGAATTCATGTTGATAAATCTAAAATTAAATTAATTTTATCCCTTTCTAAATCCAAAATGTGTTTGTGAGGTGCTATCTTTCTTGGGTCAGGTTTTTTTTACCGCCGATTCATTATAGACTTTAGTAAGATCGCACTTTCATTGTACCGGTTATTACAAAAGGATTATGATTTTTTGTTTGATAAAAATTGTGAGGATGAATTCAATTCACTTAAAAATAATCTCACATCACCTGCCATTATCCAACCAAAAAAGTGGTATCACCCCTTGGAACATATGTGTGATGCCTCTGTCTTTGTAGTTGGGGCAGATTTATCACAAAGGGTTAATAAGGCACCTCATTCAATTGTGTATGCCTCATGTACCCTTGACCCTACCCAGGTAAACTACACAACCACTAAAAAATAACTCCTTTCTATTGTTTTTTTCTTTGGAAACATTCATTCAAATATTATTGGTTCAAAAGTGATTGTGTTTTCGGACCATGATTCCCTTTGATTCCTCTTAAAGAAACCTGAAGCTAAACATCACCTCATATAGTTGATGCTCCACCTCCAAGAGTTTGACCTAGAGATTAGAGATAGGAGGGGAGTAGAAAATTTTGTAGCTCACAAAATTAGTAGGATTTCTCCACCATTGGACCCCCATGCTAACTCATCCCTCCCCATTGGAGAATTCTTTCCTTATGAGAAACTTTGTGATGTTGTGGACCTTACCCCATGGTATGCGGACATTGTGAATTTTCTAGCAACATCTAGGGTCCCTACTGATTTTAGAAATTCACAATCCCAGTGGATTAATCATGATTCTCGGTGGTACATTTTCGATGAACCATACTTCTTGGGAATTTGTAGTGACCAAGTAGTTCTTCGGTGTGTCCCTGACCATGAGTTCACCTCTATTTTAACATTCTTCCACACCTTGTCCTATGGTGTCCACTTTGGTCTGAACGTACAGATCGAAAGGTTTTTGACTCAGGAAATTATTAGGCATCATTGTATAGGGATTCCCATAGATTTTACAAGTCATGTTGTCATTGTCAATTCACAGGGAATATCTCCAAGTAGAATGAAATTCCCCAACAACCCATGTTATTCTCTAAAATTTTTTATGCATGGGGCATTGAATTCATGGGGCCTTTTTCAAATTTATTTGGATATTTATACATTTTATTGGATGTTGACTATCTATCAAAATTTTTGGAAGCAAAGGCCACTAGGACCGACGATTCTCATGTAGTTTTTGATTTTGTGGGGTCTCAGATTTTTTGTAGGTTTGGTTTACTGAGATTCATCATTAGTGATCAAGGTTCACATTTTTTCAATCTGAACATGAAAATATTACATTGTATATATGGAGTTGATCATAAATTATCTACTTTATATCACCCCCAAACTAGAGGACAAGCAAGAATCTCAAATCTGGAAGTTAAAAAAATCGGGGGAAAAAAGGTACAACCCAATATGAAAGATTGGAGTTTTCACTTGGATGATGAACTTTGGGAATACCGTATAGCTTTAAAAACACCAATTGGAATGTCACCATAAATGATTGTGTTTGGAAAGGCTTGTCACCTCCCGGTGGATGGATAACACCATGCATATTGGGCTGTTAAACAATTTCATATGAATTTTTCAGATACAAGTGAGCATATGAAGCTACAGATTCAAGAGTTGGAAGAAATTAGATGTGACGCATATGAGAACTCATAGATTTATAAAGAGAGAAAAAAGGCTATAAATGTTAGAATAATTAATCATTGAAAGTTCCATATTAGTGACAAGGTCCTCATGTACATTTCTATGCAAAAGATCTACCCAAGTAAGCTTCGTTCCTGATGGTTCGGGCCTTATACTGTTACTAATGTTTACCCTTTTAGTGCAATACAGATTTTGCATGAGTAGAGTGGATGAAGTCTTCTATCAATGGGAAGCAACTTAAACACTTCTATAAGTATTTTACAAATAATCTAGTAGAGGAAATCATCTTTTTAAATGCAACATACTAGTAAAACACACCCAGTTTTATTCTTCCTTCTCACATTATCAATTATTTCTGTGAGGATACTGCACATTCTATGTGTTAGGGTGGATACATTCCTTGGTTCATTAGGATTTCTATTTTCTTTCATCTTTATTCTCTTTCTCTCCTTCTTTATGGTATTTTAATTTTTTCCTTCAGAAATTCCAATGTTCCCTGATTTAGTGACCATAAGAGGGGAAAGTAAAAATACTATAAGGAAGGCTAAAAAGACTACCAGGGAGTGATTTTTGGTGAATTGGTTTTTTTTAATGATATAAATGGTTGTATCTATGTGAAACGTTTGAGCTGATTGATGTCCCCTGTGTGAGTATTTTTTAGAAAAAATGTGTCATTAATATCTCCACACGTTTTTAACCAAACCACAAAGTGTGAGTATTTAATACTTACTATAAGGTTAATATAAGTTAGGTTAATATATTTCAGCTTAAAATGATATTTACATACGTTCGTTCCTTATCTGATATGTTTCATTACTATACCAGATTGACCTATACATGTGTACCTGATATGCAACTGTTTCATTCCCTAAAAAACAATTTTGGATTGTGTCTTGGGAAGGTCAAAAACTACTCCTCCACAACCTTTGATCTTATTATAGCTAATACAATTAGTTTTTTGAGGAGATCAAACAAGTGTTGGGAGTTGAGTGTGGGATTTTTTCCAAATGAAATGTCTGAAAAAAAATAATAAATGAGGGGAGTGATGAAAAGTGAAACATATGGGGATATCTAGGTTCGGAGCTTATGGTTTGACTTCTGGGAATGCTTAAGGGAGTGGGTCATGAAATATGATTTCCAAGTATGTTGGGTAGGTTCGGTGGACAAAATTTTTTAAGCTGAATAATGTTAAAATAACCTATATTTATTGGATAGGAGGGGAAATAATAGAATGGAATGGTTTTCACACACAGAAGTGTAGAGTTTGTGGCATGGTTAACTCTTGGAGTCCTTACTCAATTTTGTACAATGAATCTCTTCGAATTTCATTGTGATATGATTTATGAGACAGGTTTTTAAATTTTCACTATGAAGAACTCCTTGATCTGTTTTGTGCATTGATCCCATTACATTAATTTATACATGCATCATTTTGTTTTTTTTTTGTTTTTTTTATGTGTCTTTTACGAGGAGTGAAAATGTTTAGGTGTGAGGATGTGATCACATAGCAATTCACTATTCAAATCCACCCTTACACTACTGTTTTGAACTGGTTTTGTAATAAATATTCCAAATATAATAATAAATTGCACTTTATGATTTAATTAATGAATTAATTGTAATCACTATTAAATTGGGAAATGTTACTTTTTATTATTATTTAAATGTAGGAGGAGAAGATTTGGAGGGCCCTTGATGAAGTGGAAGAAAAATGGGCCAAAATTGCATGGATCCATAAAGACTTGTCCACTATTGTTCCTGTTTAGATTATTATCTGCATTAAAATGGGCTCATATTTTGTGGCCTAGTCTACAATTTAATATTCTACATTTCACATTAAGTAACAGAAGCATCATTATGCGTCTACAATTCCCATCAGAACTGATCTATCAAAGGGATCAAATCTGTACAAAGTCAAATGAGGTGTTCTGTATTTTATCAATATCTCGAGATGTGTGTGTCCAAAGGGTGCCCAACATTAGGAGGAGACATTCAATAGTTGGGTCTAAATTTTTTTTATTTTCTCCAAAGAGATATAATTTTTTCTTAAGGCTGAAACAAGTTGTACAACTGGGTTGAAGAAATCTATGTTCCATAAACCACCTTCCCACATTGTCTATAAATTGGCACCTTCGACACCCCATTTGGTAGTTCAAATCAGAGGCAAGGTGCTGCCATTTTGGAGTCCCAAAGATATATTTTCATTATCACTAGATGTTATGGAGGCTATGGGAAGTTATACTTCAACATATTCTTCTTCCTCCCCTCCCATGGATTTCTAAACCCCATGTGATCACCTGAGGAGGAACGTGTTGTAAATCACAAGCTTCATGTTTGTAATATTTGAATGATCTTTTTAATTCTAGGTTCACATTTTGTTATTCATCATCCTATATTCATATTTTATTGTGTTATGTACTAGTATTTCATGCTCAACTCATATGATCATGTTTGGGTGTACCCATTCATGTGATGTTTCACACACCGTTCACCACTTCCTTTCCCCCCTTTCAATTGCAGTGTTTTTGTGGTTGATATTTGGCAATCTAACTCACATAAGAACTTTAAAGTTCATGTACATTAATTTCATGGTCTCACAATGAAATAACATAAAAACCTGGACTACACATCGAGTTCTTCTTGTGTTGTCTTGCTGAGTTTCGGTTATGATGTCGAACAAAAATCACCCAATCATTGGCAGTGTCCGATGAATCATGGTGTGTTTTCAACTGAACCGTAAGAGGTATCCTAGTACAAACATAGTAAAATTCTGGCTCTAGGTTTTACAAACTAGGGATTAAAAGATCAAAACCCTATACCATGAAGCGATGAAGGATGAACATCATGAGAGTACCTCGGCTTGATCACGTTTAATCAATCTTTTTTATTTCTACATTGTTTTATCACTTTCATTTTTTATTGTCATATTTTATCATCCAAACCAAGTATTATAAAACCCCATTTACCTTTCTACTTTCATAATCAGAACCCTCTTTTACAATTAATGATCTATGGATCCATTGAGAGATGACCTAGGAATGCTTCTGTACTATAGAAATTCTAGTCAAAATTAAAAAACTAATGTGACGTTCTCCACAACACGATCAACACAAACACACACACACACAGAGAGAGATATATATGTATATTAATATAAGGGTGTTATACCTCTTCATCCAATTAGGAGGGAACACAGGGTCTTCTTCTTTACACAAGGAGTGTGTCTGGTCCATCTTCACAGAACAACAAAAGGTTCATGGATCTTGGTTCTGTCTTTATGGAATACAACAAGGGTGAAAGACTGGTTGTGTACACGCTCTTTCTTCCTCACACACAAAGAATGTATAGGGTTTAAAAATCCTATCATGGTTCCATGGTTTTCTTTGCATAGAGGTGTCGTTCCTTTAATGGACCAAGATGGTTGATGGTTTTATTTCGCTCAAGGGATGTGTGGAGCATCTTCACATAGCTAGGTTGCACGGAACTTCTTTGCAAAACTCTGTTTTTCAAAAACGAGAGCTTTCTCCCAATGTTTGTGCCAACTTGCCTCTCGACTTGCTAATACTATATTTATAGGTGAGGTTTGTATATTATGTGAATTAAAATCCATGTGAGATTCCATGATATGAAAATCTTTGAATACCAATGATCTTCGGTTTGAATACCTCAAATGTGGATGAAATATCTCATATATCTCTATGTTGATTTATCTTCAATGTTGGTCCTTATTTCTCAGTGAGTATAATCCTCACGTTCATGCATTTTTTAATACATACAAATAATTTCCCTGGAGGCTTTGAGTATCCTTCCAACTACGTTTCCTTCGATCGGAATATGATCTTTTTATATAGAGGCATGCATGAAACCATTAATTCATGCATGCGTTAGGATCATCCAGACGATCACCATGCACTAAAATTGAGCTTCAATGGGGTCCAAGAGATCGATCTCAGTTGTTTGGCAGTGGTGATAGTGAAAAGTTGTGTCTGGTGACTCTCCATGCAGTCGGAGGTTTAAGATGATGCCACGACCATTGGATCAGCTTTGATTAATCACAGATGGTGGTGATTAGATTGTGGGATGCAGGATAGAGCATGCGGTCAAGAACTCTCACGATATCAGAAGAGCATCAAGGATTTCCTATGAATTTTTTAAACTCATCCCACATAGAAACAGAGAAATATACATGGATCACTTATAATACAAGCTTCCCCAAACACATCTCATAATTCTCCTCCTCCCTCCGTTGTACCACCACATACCATGTTCACCCTTTGGGAGCACACTTAGTGCCTCCTATAGGCACGCTCTTGGCACCCACCATGTGTTCTTGACACATGAGTGGATCATTGTGTGCACACACTGCAGGTTTATACAAGGCACATGCTCTGCCTTCTGTGGGGATGGCCTTGAGGGCAACCCTCAGGTGCAGTTGACCCTCAGGTCCCACATGTTCTTGAGGATGAGGCCGTCACCTGGCCTCTATGTTTGGCTTATTTTTTAGAAAAGGGCACAACAAATATACTTTTTTTAAAACAAAGTATAACCAAGATGATATTCCATTTTAAATACCAATCCCCTTATTCATTATCACTAGAATTCCAAACCACCAACCTTCTTCTATTCTTCTTCAATTATTTATGGAAAGATAATTCTAAAGATATTTTTTAAAGAATCATCACTCTTTTCTTAAGATCATGAATCCCAATGATCGTCAATACATACATTAATCCAATCATGGATTATTCATGGATCATTGCTTCATTCCTCATGCATTAAAGCATAAATGAATGGTGTTCAATATTGTAAAGTGTGATGTGTTCTCTTTAAACACGTGTCTTAGAATTTTAGGATCATCTCAAACAATTGTATTTTTTCTAAACTTAATCCATTTAGATTCAATGGATGTATCTTCAACACCTCATCTACTTAGAGACTATAGATGGATCTTAACTTCTTTCCTCATGCAATTGATTATTGTATGGATTTCTTCAAATATTGTAACAAAGTGTCTTCTAGTGAAACTTGTCTTGGAACTTAGGATCAGTTCTATAAGTGTCATATTTCTTATCGAGAATGCCCAAGAATGACATCCAATGTAATTTCATATTGATTCTCTATGTGACATAGGCTTTGGAAAAACTTCTCCTCTTCAATAATCATTATCACTTCATCGCTACCTTAAAATACACATATTGACACATGACACATTATGGAAATATTATTGACAACAAACAAAACACAATTCTATACATTTAGATTATGTAACTATAAAATCTTATCAATAACTGGAACATTAATGAGAAAACACACATGATAAAAAAACGTAATAAACACCCAATATAATGAAAATAAGAAAATATTATTAACAAATAGGTTGTAAAATTTTATAAGAGGTTCGTATAAAATGTTATAAATATTAATATTGTTCTTATATAAATTAATAACCAAGAGAAATCTATTATATTCAAGGATATATAATGTTAATTGAAAAGGAACAATGAGGTAAGGGACTTCATATTAATTTCCCTTCATTGAGGCATAATGGAATATTGTGTGTCTAATATCTATTATATGGTATACATAATGATAATTTTAAATATAATTACATGAATCCTCCTTAATTAATTTTATTTTAAATTTTCATTTAAATTAATTCATCTAATTTTATTTTATGTTAAAATTACCATATGGTATATAATTTCATAACTAAATTTCTTTTCATCGGGTCATTTTACTTATTAATTGTATTTATCTTTCTAATATTATGTGTGTAATGGCTTTTTCTTATTTTATATTTTATTTACACTTATTTTATGTTGATTTACATTTTATTCTCTTAATTGATGTGTTTATTAATTATCTCTTCACCATTATTATCATTATAAGGGATTTCATCCCTATTTCCATTTTATTGAGACATGTTTTTAAATGTTAACCTATTCACTTTAATTTGGTGTATATATTTCCCCATTGATGTATTTAAAATGAGAACCCATTTATTAATTATTTTCTTATAAAAACATATGTTATAATGGAATTTATGGTCACATATCATTTCTTGTTTAATTTTGTGATCTTTAACTCTCTCTTGATAAAATCACTTTCTTATAAAGATTTTTCATTAGAAAATAATCTTCACTTAAATGTACATATTGATTATATCATGGATATTATTATTACTTAAACTAAGAAATATTTTTTATATATGGTGTTTACTTTAAAATTTATTTGACTGTCTATATAAATTTTAATAAATCCATATTTTTACTCTGCATGGATATTTGATGATAAATAACATTATTTATGAATTATGTTGATTATTTGATATATGAGTAATTATTTGGATATTTAGTGATGGGTGGGGGCTAGTTATAGTTATCCCTTTAATTCAATGGTAGTTTAATGAGATGAATTAGTTAGATAACTATAGTTCAATGGTTTTCTGGTGTCTATATACCTATCTATTTTAAATTGTCTTGTAAAATTTCTAGACATTAGAGGTATGATGATTTGTGATATCTTGACATAAAATAGTTTTGAATTTATTTCATTAAGAATTAATTTATTATTTTACCATATTTTTCACTTTTATTTTATATCCGGATTAAATTGTTTATCACTTTATTGATTAAATGAAATGTATTTTCATTCATTTATCTTCAAATATTTATTATGACTTATCTAATCATGATAGTAAAATTATTTACATATAATTAAAGTTCATTTATTTTGCATTCCATTTTGATTATTCATATTGATTCATGATTTCTTTTGTTTTATGTAACCCTTACTTGTCATTTGATCCTACCCTTATTTCATCTCCTTTATTAGGAATCCAAGAAGAGTACATTTATTGATTTGAAAGAATATTCTAGAGAGAATAATGATATTCTCAAAAAATTATGTTTTGATTTTAGAATTAAAATGAAATATAGAAATCATGAAGGTATCTATTTTACCAAGACTACTAAACTATTTAGTCCATCAAGATGTGATCACTTGTATCTAGTGATAACGTTATACAGAAGAAACTAGCTCTAGACAGCTGGGTTCTACTTCTTTTTAGTTGTTATCTAAAAATGTATAATAAAAAATTTGGTAGCTAGATTTAGTAAAACATAGACTATGGAATGTAACCCTATGAGATAATTTGATGATAAATATAAGAAGAAACATCCTAATGTTTTGTTAATGTATAGATTATGGGGTTCATTCTAAAAATACAACCTTATCTGGATACAACATGCTAAATTGATTCTAGAATAGATTCAACTAGGAGAAATTACTCTGAAAAACAAGCATATGGATTGACTCCAGTAGTACCTGGTACACAAGAACATGTCTAACTCCACACCTAGTTTGACACTCTTGGGGGATTTTCTCTGGATAATTTAAATTTTCTTTACAGTCAATTATAAGGGATTTGAATAAATGATGATAATGAATAACAAGTATAAACCTAAAATGGCTTACGGATGGTGATATAAATAAAATGTTCTATAAATCACTCCAAATAATTAGATAAGTCCATAGACCTCGATATTTTATTAGAGATGAAGACAACCTCATTGACAATGAGTATTCTATTGCTAACAACATGGTCTCTTACTTTCATAATTTGTTCAATGTCCCTGATTTCAACAAATATCTCCTTCCTGATATCATTCCGACATTAGTGACTGAGGAGGACAATAATTTTCTATTAATAACCCCTCTCGATTATGAAATCAAATACACTATTTTTAGTCTTAATCCTGAGAGTACCCTGGGTCCTGATGGCTTCAATAATGGGTTTTTCCAGGCCTATTGTGAGATTATTCATATGGATGTTTGCAAACTCGACAAAACATTATTTTCCAATGGTGTTCTCCCTTATATTTTAAATGCACAATTTCTTACTTTAATTCCTAATGTGGACTATACCTATGGATTCACATTTTCCATCCTATTTCTCTGATTTACACCCTTTAAAAAATTAATTCAAAACTTATTGTGAATATACATACTAACATATGCAATATAATTTTTTCTTGGAATAAATTTGGTTTTATCAAGGGTAGGTCTATCCAAGATGATATTTGTCTTCCCTATAAATGTACTAATATCTTTAAGAATTCCATAGGAGGGGGTAATTTTGCAATTTAACATGACATTAGGAAAGATTTTTATAACATTTATTAGACTTTCATATTAGAAGTTCTAAAAAATTTTGGTTTTAATAACTATTTCACTACTATGATAAACTCTTTATTCAACTTGGATTTCATGTCCATACTTTTAAATGGTTCCCCCAAGGGATTTTTTAAAATCACTAAGGGGGTTAGAGAAGGGGATCCTCTTTCTATCATTATTTTTGGGATTACAGAAGATTACTTAAGCAGACTGCTCACATGACTTATGAACAAAAACAATATTAAACCTATTCAGGCTTCCAAGAATTAAAATATGTCCACATATCTTTTATATGATGATGAAATAATCCGGTTCTTACAAGTGGATAAGAGGAACATCCAATGAATTAAAAATTCCCTGTCACATTTTAATGAAATTTTGAGTCAATCTAT
Organism: Viscum album; assembly: GCA_963277665.1. NCBI lineage: Eukaryota > Viridiplantae > Streptophyta > Magnoliopsida > Santalales > Viscaceae > Viscum > Viscum album. The sequence goes on along the minus strand of CAUJRU010002177.1, from coordinate 66,078 downwards.
AAGCTGGAAAAAACATTTTTTTCATTGGGAAAAACATTTCTCCTCTTAGAAAAGGTAATATCATCAATTATTTAGGTATCAAAGAAGGATCCTTCACTTTCACATATCTTTTCATGCATCTCATTTGAATAAGACATAAATCCAGCTATTTCTCCACTATTTTTGACCAAATTATAGATCATATTTCCTCTTGGAAAGGTAAATCCCTCTCTATGGTTAGAAGAATATATCATGTCAAATATACTATTGTCTATAAAATGGACTACTCGATGATGGCTTACAGATGGTCTGCTGGGATGCTTAAAAAAAGAAATGTTTTCATTGATTTTTTTGGACTATAAGAACTCATTAAAGGAAGCTTGAGACCATACCTTGGGCCACCTATTGTAAACCTTTAGAAAAGGGTGGTATTGGAATCAAAAATATAAATCTTATTAATGATTCTCTTCAAGCTAGGATCACTTGTAGATTTCTTAACAACAATTCTAATTGTATTTATTTCCCCAAAAAATTATTCATTACTAAGAAAAATAATGGAAATGTGAATTCTATCACATCTTTCATATAATAGAGAGAAAACTTGATATTTTTATCTAGGGACTCCTCTAGTAATAGAAAAATGCACATTCTTCTATGTATAAAACATGGTACCTCTCTCCTAGGTTATTGGATACACTTCTCTTTGGTTTAAAATAATTGTTTTCATTTAAATGTTTTATTACAAGATAGTTATTTCTTCTTTAATTGAATAGAAAGTGATACTTTTATATTCATCTTTCTATTTTTAATTTTTAACAATAAAATAATTAATGAGGATATAATTATTTTACCCTGAATATGGTAATATATTCTTTAAGATAGAATTAATACATTGTGTATTACTCTTATTTATCATAACCATTGTAATTATGATTCTATTAGATTACTCTGATTAAATCATTTTCTATGGTGAATATGAGTCAACTATAATTTCATTAACACCAAAAAATTACGATTATTTATACTAATAATATTAAATCAATTCATTGTAATGAAATGTGGATTACATATCACAATCAAAGGGATTATGATATTATTTTCATCAGATCCAAGGGCCCAATCTGATCAATGTTTAAATACATAAGAAGTTTTGTGAATATTATTAGTTTAAACATGTCAAAAAATGTCTCATTTAAAGTAAGAAATGAATATTTTTTAAATTACAATTCACCCCCACCCCTCACCCCCAATCTTATTTTTATCCATCTACATATACATTTCAATACTAAAATTTGTCTCAGAGACAAGTATCTATTTTAATGATACTGAAATTTTGTATCAGAGGACATTTTCACAAGAAAATACTTTCTGATTCTTTTATTCATTTACAGTTTCATGTAAGTATTATTTATATTATAAAATTGTTTTATAAATATTTTTTACACTAACAAGTAATGTAAAAAATATTTCATTTGAATCTATTTTTAAAATATGGATGGACTAAATATCAGATCTATAGATAATATTAATCCTAGTAGACCACCAATCATTGATTGTAATGATTATGAATACTAGAGAGACAAAAAAAATAATTTTTTTTATCAACATAAGAGTATATCATTTTTTTATGTTGACTGGGGATTACAAAATTTCAGATAAAGAAGTTTTAAATTTTACAATTTAGGAAAAAAAAGTATCCACTGAATTATAAATATAGAAAACCTTTTAATGTTCTATGAAAAAATATATATATAGTCATATTTCTTCTTGTGAAGTATCAAATATTATGTACAATATTTTTGATATTACTCATTTTCGAACGTCAACAGTTTTTGAAACCAAAAGAGAAAAGCTTAGAGAAGATTATCAAGCATTTGAATTTCCTTATAGTGAACCTGTAATAAAGGTAAAATAAACTTTTATGAAAATTGTTTACAGTTTAAAATATATGTGTGAAAAATTATTAGAGGTTGAAATTATTGTTTAATAGATTATTGAGATCATTCATAATGAGTGGGAATCAAAGATAATAGATGTTGATGAATCTAGGAAGATTACAAATCTTACTCTTGATGATTTATATGGAACACTTTTACATAATGAGTGTAGGAAAAAAATATATGTTGAGATAGAAATGAAAAATTCTGGTACTGTTACTTTTACTTATACTTAAAATACAATAAAATCTCAAACTCTAAAGAAGGTTTCCATCGTTATAAAGAAAAAGTTCATTATTCAATCTAAATTAAGTGATTCTGAACAATCTGATAATGAGTTAGCTGATCATTCCTAAAGGATGAAGAAGATTGTTTCTAAAAATTATATTCAGTACTATTCCAATAAAATTAACAAGGATAATAATAAAAATAAATATTCTAAGTTAGCAATTATGAATTTAAGAGAGCTGGACACACAAGACCCAATTGTACAAAGATCAAAATGAAAGATAGAAATGAAAGGCATTCTGTTAGAAATATAAAAAATTTATTAAAAGTCAATGGAAAATAATGGTTTGAAAGATAATTATAGTGGGAGTGCAAGTGGAGGAGACTCTTTAGATGATTTTTTTATAATGAAATTTATGGACAGAAGAATATTAGTCTCTATGCTAAAATACCTTTTGAAAATCAATTACTCATATTTTACATAAATACATATAATTATTTAACTAATATTCCTATAAATGTATATTATCCCTATGAGAATAATTATACATCTAAGTATTAATAATCCTCGACGTCTAGTTAATAATATACCTTACCTTCTTCATAAAAAATTCCCTGCTTTTTAACAGTTTTTAAAATGATAATTTTGAAGTATTTAAAAAAACATGACAAGGTTAATAAAAAACATGGAAAATATTATTCCGGAATTGATGTTTTAACAAATGAAATATTTGATCTATCAAAAGATCTTGATAAATAAAATTCTGAAAAATATATTATTTCTAATGATTTAGAAAAAGTAATTTCTAAAAATAATAATTTACAAACTAGTTTTGATAAACTCAATTCAAAGACAAATACAAATATGGATAAGAATTAGATATAAAATAATATTTTGAAATTTCTTCACTAAATAAATATTTATAAAATTAAAATATCGGTAAGAAATATTTTGATAAAATTTATAAACATCCCCGTTCAAATAGTACTAGTTCATGAGTAATATATACTAATAGAAAAGAAATTTTTACTAGCAACTTCTTTTTTCCTCAAAATTCTATCGTTTGAAAAAACATTCAAAGTAAAAGAAACTAGAAAAATAATTTTTTCCTTAATGAAATACAATCATTAGGTTTAAACAAATATAATTTTTCAAAACAAATCTGGAATCCAAAAATTTTACGTGCTAATAATTCTAGACCCAGGAAGTTTTGTGTTTCGAAAACCAATTTTTTTAAGAAAATAAAGAGGGTACTGACAATAAGAATACATGGTACATGTAAAGTGGGTGTTTCGAAAATATGAATGGAAACAAATATTTCGTTAAAAGTATCATAATGTTGATTAGTGTAAAGGTTACCTTTGGAGATAATTCTCATGAAGAAATTATCAGTATAGATAATTTTTTTGTTCTTGGAAAATCCTTAATTTCAAATTTTTTTTATTTGTAAAATCTCTTAAGGACAACTTTATAAGAATATGTCAATTATTTGATGAAGGTTACCATGTCAATTATAGGAAAGATAAATGTATAATATGCAATTATAATGAGGAATTCATTCTTTCTACCGATCGGCATGAGAATGTATACAAAATAAATTTTTAGACCTTAGCAGCAAAGACATACCATTCCTTAGTGAAGTGGAAGATCAATCTTGGTTATTTCATATAATTTTAGGACATTATAACTTTAAAAACATATATATGTTATCTATGAAAATACTTGTTAAGGATTCATCAAATCTTATATTGTATTCTTAAAATGTTTGTGAGCCTTGTTAATATAGTAAGCAACATAAGTCAAGTTTTAAATCTATTATTGAGGTCTTAGATTATAATTCTTTAAAGTTAGTGCACAAGGATCTTTTCAGTCCTACACAACTTGGGAGTATTAGAGTCAAATGATGTTTATTGCTTTTAATTTATGATTACATTATATATACATGGGTGTATTTACTAGAAAATAAATTGTAATCCTTTTTTATTTTAAATTATTTTAGCCAAGCATAAAAATGAGAAAGAAAATCCATTTATAAATATTCATAGTGATCATTCTGGAGAATTTTTAAATTATGATAAAAAATAGTTATAAATTAATTAAAAATAATTTTCCAACCCCTATAACTCCTAAGAAAAATGGTGTTATAGAAAGAATAAATTATATTCATCATAAAATAAAAATAACCATGTTGAATGATTGCTCCATTTCTAAAAACTTTTTTGATTAATCCATTATTACTTATTTCTATAATAAAAATTGAGATTTAATTTGAACCTTTATTAATAAAACTCCTTATAAGTTGTAGAGTGGATGAAAACACAAAAAGTCTTAATTTAGTGTATTTGGATACAAATTATTAATACTGAATACAAAAGATAACATACAAAAATTTTCACCCAAATATGAAGAATGAATATTCTTAGGTTACTCCACTACTTCTAAGGCATATAGATTTTTGAATAAAAATTAATTTACTATTTTGGAAAACAGGTCATGTTAAATTTTATGAAACATATCATTTTATTTTTAAACAAACCCAACCAACATACTTGAATGTGTTTTCAAAAACTAATCCACAACCTTCGATAGAATACTCTTCTAATAAGAAAAATACTAAAACAAAAACCACAAGAATTTACTCAAGAAGGCTTTCTATATTATTTTAATGAATAAATCTAAAAAAACTAAGGTAGTTGTTTCATAGGAATCATCCTAGTGATAGTATCATTGGTAATTTTAATCAACCAGTTAGAACCATAAGTTATTTGGGAAATAAAATATAACATATTTCTTTAAATTCCCAATTTGAACCTCAAACAACTATGAGGCTTCACTTGAAAAGGATTCGATAAAATAAATTCATTATTATCTAAATAAATTCAAAAGTAATAAGTTCTATAAATTGATTGAAAGACCTAATAAAACATTAGTAACTGGAGTAAAATGGTTTTTCAAAAAAAATGCAATGAAAATGGAATTATCATAAGAAATAATGAAATAATTATTGCTAAAGGTTATAATAAATAGGTGGGAATAGATTATAAATAAACTTTTGCACTAGTATATAGACTTGAATATATTCATATTCAAATATCCTTTGTAGAAACCTTCAACATTAATCTTTTTAAAATGGATGTGAAGTGTTATTTCAATAATGGATACATATAGTAGGAAGTTTATATTAAAGAAACCTCGAGTTTTGATGATACAAAACCTCCAGAATATGTTTAGAAAATAACCAAATCATTACATAGACATACAAAATCCCCTAGATCCTGATATAATAGATTAATAGGTTTTTTTTACAAAATAATCATCTTTAAATAATTAAAAATCTAACTCTTTTTATAAATAAAGTAAAAAAATTATTATTGTTCAAATAGATGTAGATGAGAATATACTTGGATCATTTCAACAATCCCTAATATATTCATTTATAAATCTTATGAAATATTATTTTTAAATGAGTATGATGTGTGAATTAACGATTTTTATTGGTTTTAAAAATATCCCAAAAACCATAATTTAATTATATATATCAACATTAGTATATCAAGGATATTATTAAAAAGTATGGATATGAAATACTAAATTTATTAGTACTCCAATAGGTGCCTCACATACACTTCACATTGATGAACATGGGAAACTAGTTGATGAAACAAATTTCATATATATGATAGAAAGTTTACTATACATATCAGTTATTCTCCCAGATTTAGTGTTTAATATTTTATTCTATGAAATATATATAGATAATCCAAAATAATCCCATTTAAAATTTTTAAAATGATTTTTCCAATATCTAAAGGGAAATATTGATTTAAGACTTTTCGATTATTTTGAAAATGATTTTGAATTAAAAACATTTGATGCTAATACTGGTGGTTTTATAATGGATAGAAAATGTACTTCCAAAACATGTAATTTATTATGGGATTAATTTATTTCTTGATCTAGTAAGAAACAACATTCAATAGCACTTTCCACAGTTGAAGCTAAAAATGTGGCTTCTCAATGTTGTTGTTCTAAAGTGTTGTAGATGCAACACACACTCATGGATTATGGAATTTTTTTTACTAAAACTCAAATACTATGTCAAAGCACTATTTCTATTTACTTAATTAAAAACCCAATAAATAACTCTCAGGAAAACCACAAAGATATTATGCATCACTTTCGTTGCGATCACATTAAAAAGGGAGATATTATTTTATAATTCATTAGAACACAAGAACAACTTGCTAATATTTTTACAAAACCATTACCTTCTACTAGATTTTAATACATTAAAAAAATTTAGGGATGATCACTGTAATATAAAAATTCATATCTAATTCTTTTTTAAACACTATCCTTACATTTTTCAAATTATTTTTCTTGCGGCAATACATTAGATTGCTATTTTAAAAATATTTTTAAATTTATCAGATTCATGGTTTTAATATAATTTTTTCAAATTTAGGTTTTTAATATAAATTTACCATATTTATGAATTTAATATAAATTTATCTTATTAATTTTTTAAATATAAATTTATCATATTCATTTTTTTAATAATAAGTTTTCATATTCGGGTTTTTTCATATAATCTTTTCGAATTCGTTTTATCAACTAAAATTATCATATTCATGTATTCTTTTGTATTAGAATTTCTTTTATTTTTTTAAAAAAAACGAATAAAAAAATATCATATCGAGGATTCTACTATGAAAGGTATCTATGTGTGTTTTTATACTATTCCATTATGATTATATTCAAACTTGTTTTTTGTTATAAATATTTTCATTTATGGTTTATAAAATTATTTTACATTGTATTCACACAATATAACAAAAATTGTTTCTAAAAATCATCAAATTGATTCAATATAATTTATAAAAAAACTCATGATTATATGTTTAAAAAAATCAAAATTTTGAAAATATCACATCCATTAGAACATAGGGATAAAATCTCAGCTATCAGATCTGTATGGTATCTGATCTATCTTGTTCCCTCACCTATATAAATGGGAACCCCCATTTCTTCCCAAATTGGTTTCACTATTTTCATGACTCGAAGAGCTTCCATGTTTAGGACTCCATGTATGATTCTCTTCATGACTGAAACCTTCATATCCAGCTTGAATATGATGGAACTGACAAAATATTACAAAAACTAGTTCATTTTCTATAAAACGTTAGTGTCTCTCTCTTTTTATGATAATTATGAGTCATTGTTGAGAATCATTATACAATATCGAGGATGGGAATCCTTACCTGTAGAAAATTCAGATCCAAATTATGAATTATTCTATTTGGATTTCGTTTATGATATTTAGGAATCTATTTAGTTCTTAATGTAATATGGAAAGGATATGTTTTTATTTTGTATTTTTTTATAAAACTTATAAGATGTATCCTAATCCATCAACTTTTTTCCATGGTGCTTCCAATGATGGAAACGCATTTTCTCTATCTCCAAAACTTCTATATTCTAAATGATCATTTTAAATAATTAGAGCACAAAAGTCATTGTTTATGAATTCACCATATAATGATCCAAGAAAAGATAATCCCTTAATTTTGTATCATTGAGTTTTGTCAATTTGGATGAAATGTTTTCTTATTCTAATAAAATGTGATCCAAAAACTCTAAATGTATCAAATATATTCAATTTAGATTATCTTGTGAACATGAGGAAGATAAATCTCACCAAATTTATTATTTTGACCATTAATAATATAAAATCTAAGTTACTTAAGTATCATATTATCATGTTTCATGTATTGATTAGTAAGTTGATTGAAAATAGAATTAGAGATTTAAATTTTTCAATTATGTTCGTACCAGTCAGGTAAAATATTTCATTTATCAATAAAGATTCGATCAGAAGGATGACATATGTTTTTTATTCTGAATCAAAACCGTTTTTCAAAAGTACTCAGGTTTTTTCATCAGAGGAAGAACCTTCTTTGATAAATAAAACTAAAAGGTTGTAATGATAAGAAAATTTGGATCCCTTTTTATAATAAAAGAGAAGAAACAAAATAAATAATCAAAAAAAATATTGAATAATTTATAAAGAAGAAGTCAGAAAGAAATGAAAGTGAAAATAAAATCAGAATCGACCCAACCAAAGCATTTTCCACAAGGTTACATACTGAAGTAGATTTATAAAAAGGAAAATAATATTAAGAAGAAAAGGAAATGTGAATTCTTGGTTATAAATTTTATGAAAGGCGTTAAGTATTCTTTTGCAAAACATTTTTTACCACCTAATATTGATATGAAAATTTAATAATTTTAATTTTTCAGTTTTGATGTTCCCTATACCAATGATAAAGGAAAATAAATCACTATTTAAAATTAATTGATTCCATCATGAGAAGTTGATATGCGATCAAATTCATTCCTTTATAATATTTTCCATAATGGAACTAATGAAATTCTTAAAGAATTAAATGTGTTCTAATAAGTATAAAATTATCATTAATTTGAAGAATAAAAATAATAAGAAGAAGAATAAGATGAAGGAGAAACTAAATATAGGGATGTGGAATAAAAAGAAAAAGTAGACCCCGAAGAAAATGAAGAAAAGATTAATTCTGACGATCTTTCATTGAGGACTTCTCAAGACTCATCAAAATAAATATCTCCATTGGAAAATTATAATGAGAATACATTAATTTATACAAAATTCCCCATCCTTTAGAGAAGTCGTATCTTTATCACAGAAGGATGAAAAAAATAAAAAACCAAACACTGAAGGAAGTAAAAGAGTTGATATTGATGAAATTGAAATTTTTTATGGTAATATAAAATTAAATTCAAAGAAAAGAAAAACGATAGTATTTTAAGAAGAGATTAGAACTAGATAAAAACATTAAATCAAAATCAAATTCCTTGAATACAATTATATCTCAAGCTCATGACTACATTTATTTTACATTTAATAGATCAAAGAAAAAATTCCTTATTTTTAAAGGATAATAAATTTTTTTTTTTTTGATATCTAATATAATGATCTAGATTCAATTAAATATCTTCTGAATAGGTTTTTAAGGTTGAAATCCTATTTCATATTGATTAAATAAAGTTTTAAATCTCACAAAAAGAGTAGAAACAATGTTAAGAAATGGTCATGGGATATTGATCAGTACCTGAAGTTTCATGATGAAAATTTAGAAACTTTCAAGATGTCTTTAAATGAAACTAATGGTGCTTTCAGCATTCATGCCAAAGACATGTCTAATAGAGTTAAGTATTTTGAAACATTCAGAAGAACATCTTAAACAAGACTCTGGATATCTTAGATATGCAAACAACCTTAAACTTTATAATTCATGAGACTTCAAGATTAAATCTATAAAAATATAAGAATATTGTTTTGATAAATCATAATTATGTTTAATATAATAGGATTAATGTCTAGAAAGATCATATTATTCTTTTGGAATAAAAGTTATAGTCTCAAGATGAAAATGTGAAGGATTAGGATGATAAAATTTGGATGTAGGAGGAAAGGATCCAGTTGATTGAAAATAAAAACCAGTCTCATGAACTGTTGCTAGAAAACTTTTAAGAAGACTAAAAACAGTTTAAGAAGATGAAGAAAGTGGTCAATTCTTTAATTCTGAAGAAAGATTTATTGTCATAAATCTCATGATTTTTTTTGGAATATCAATGAAATACTTCTTCATCTATATTCAATTTTATTGAATTTCTTCCAAATCATATTTGGTTTAATGTTCTTTCATTTATTTTTAGATGATCATATTATGTATTATTATTATTTTGTATAGATTCTTTTCTAACCCTTTTCAGGTATTAAAATATATTTTCCCTATTCCTTCTTTAAAATCCCCAAGGGGAAACTTTTTAAATATGGATATAATTATACAGTAAGGGGGAGATTGTTTTTAAAAAGGGGAAACTTTTAAATAATATAATATGATCTTTACGTGATTTCTTATCCTAATAGAGTGTTATTTATATTCACCAGTGTGTTCAGAAGAGTGACAAACTAATGAGGATTATACGCTTCAATGTTTAATTATGAATACAATGAATCCAGTAGATAACAGACTTAAGTTTTCCAATGTTATTTTACCTTTAAGCCTTATGGTTTTTTATTTCCAAAAAGGGGGGATTTTTTATTCAAAGGTATATTTTTTATGTTTACATTATTTTTGTTTTGGATAACAAAAATTCTTTCTTAAATATATAATTATCCAGTTCATTCATGTCCAAAGTTTTTTAATTATCTTTGAAGAAAACCTATATGATTTACCATACTTATAAATAGTTTTGAAGCATTCATCATTATAAATCTACCATATTCCTTAAAAATATCATAATGTGTATGGATATTATAACTGTAACATCCCAAGTAAGTAATGAATAATAGATATTTTTCTCTATGTCTATTAATGATTAAGATAGTGTTTTAGAGGCTTAAAATCAAAATAAATCCAATCTTAAGAATGAAATACACTAATATTTTTAAAAGATTGTTTTACTGCCTTATGATGGAAAACCCTTTTTAAATCTATGTTTTGACAATTTTATAAGCTATGTTTGTCAAAATAAACTTATTCTTTATGATTGGGACATCAAAATTTACTTTGTGTGAATTTTTGGTATTTTTCTGACAATGTTCAATTTTTAATGAATAGTGAAAATACTGCATTTTACATCAAAACTGCTTTTTAATCTAATTTATTTATATGATTAGATTATATTTTTAATTGGTCTTAATGTTTAATATGAATATATTTTTACCATTTAATCCAATGGTTGTCAGTGGAGTCAATTTCACTTTGAAATTGGACTTAAACTAGTGTCAATCTTTTGATACTTATTGTTTCATAAAAACACGCTATTTGCTCTGAGAGCGGGAATTAATTATTAAATTAATTAATGTGACTTATATGTTTTGAATTTTGTAAAATAGACTTCATTTTTGAATTTGTAATATCAAATATATCTTAGGGTGAATTTTTGGTAATTTTCTGAAAAACTTCAATTTTTGATGAATAGTGAAACCACTAAGTAGTACTTATAAAAACTGATTTTTCCGTTTAAATGGAATTTTGCCATCATTGTGTTTTGAATTTCAAAAATCCGACATACATGGTTGTAATTAAGAAGTAAAATGTGGTTCAATGAGATTATAATAATTTTTTGGTGAATAGTAACTTATTAAGTTCTTAATCGCGATTAGTGGTAATTAGTGTAGTTTATGGTAAAAATAATGCTTTAATAAAATAAAATGAGCTTGACACATGTCCTACCCTCATTGGTTGTGTCATGGCCGACCAAGAAAAGCCATGGGTCAACTTGGGGACCCCATGGATCCACTTTGGTTGGAAAATGACATAAATTACTTTTTATTTAATGTAAAAGTAAAAATGACACAAACATAATGTGTTTTATGAAAAAAAATCTTACATGGGATTATAACGATCATATTTTTGATTATAAACAGTCATTGGAAAGCTAAAAAGATTTCCTACATTATAGTATTTTATTTATAATTTTTAGACATTAAATAAATTAAATTATTTATGACATAATAATGATGCAGCGATGACATCATTATTTGACGATTTAAACAAAATGGAAAGATAATGTAAAATCTATGAACTACACATGTCCAAAAACAATTGGATGAGTGGATTTAGAACCCTTATCACCTTATACACAAATTATATCAATGTGGGACCTTTTAAAACCGAAACACATTTTCAAATAAAGTAATATTTCTTTACTTTCCAAAAGTGCCCCTCCTCTCCTCTTATAAAAGGCCCCCACCTCTACCTCATATCACACACTCCTCAAGCCTTTGGTTCAGAAAAAACCTGCCCATTTACTCTCTAAACATCCCTCTACTCATCCTAGAGGATTCCCTTTGGAAAAAATCCTTTCAAAAGAAGACTTTAGGCTCAAATCAATAGGAGTTACACTTTTAAAGGTAATTCATTCTCTCATGTTCATTTGTTTTATTTTGCTTCTCCAACCCCCTAAAATCTTATTATTTACTTATTTTGTAACAACACCAGTATCTTCAATATACTAGGATGTTTTTATAAGATTTATTTGAGCTACACTCTCACACAACTACATCAAATGGTTAAAGAACATACGGTTTCCGTGGATGCCGAAATTCTGCCTCCCGAAACGATGATTGTTCAATACTCATTTACCACCTTCAATGGTGGCCATTAAGATGTCACTATTTTTATATATGATATATAATATGTTTATTTTTTCCTTAAGCTTCTGTTTTTTTTATTTTGGGCATACCTTTATGGTTTCCATTATGGGTAAACAAGATATCTTCATTTTAGGAAGTGCGGACTACCGCCCCCTGAAAGTGATTTGATTCGTTAATACCATATGTGGGATGTGTAAAGGATAAAGTTAATGATATTATATATGTTATTATACTGGAATTATAATATACTATTATATAATTATGATTCCATTTAGAAATACGAAATAGAAATGGAAGTAGCGTTCATGCGTACGTACGGCCTACCGTCTCCATGAACGGTGCATTTCATTTCTTACCTCTAAATGTGATGTAATATTATAAATACTTATATATGCTGAATATATAGATATATATGTTATCCAAATCACTAATATCATTATGGATATAATTAACCTTTGACCAAATTAACAACATGTAAGTGTAAGAAGTCTATTTTTGACTTAAGAACCAAATACCGACAAAATGAACATTATTAACTTAAATGATTACAAGATGTTCATAACATGGTATAAAAGGAATAATGAACTTTAAAAAGGTTCATAAGCAAGTAGATATTAACTCAAGTTTATTATTCAGGAGATTCAAGAACGGTCGGGTCAAGTCGGATACGAGGTATGGGACTTCGTCTCAATCTCCTTTCATTAAGGTATATTTTATTTTATACACAACTTTCTTTTATACGGTGTATAAACCCCTTTGACTTTTACGTTTATTCAAAAGGAATATTTTTAATACGAAGCGTTTACTAAACGACAAAAGGGAATGTTTTTGTCGTACGTATGTGGCGACAATGACTTCTCCGCCGTCGTGACCGTTATTTGAGTTTCGGCTTCCTCTACAAGCCATACCTTCTTTTTAAAAGAAAAATAAATACCATGTTTTAATTTTCTTTTATTTTGGTATTGAAATGGTTTTCACAATGTTATTGTGTTGTATTGATATCTTTTGATTGAAATGTGGAAATGTTATGTTTCCTTTATGCATGTTTTATGTGATACGATTATGTTATGGTTCTTGGGCATTATTATGAAGACGGGTGGTTCCGTGATAAACTAAGGGCGGGTGAGCCCGATATAGCTCTCCAATGAATTGGGTAACACGAAGGAGTGAAACGTTAAGGTTTCTCCGAAGAGATTTTAGGAAATATACTGTGATGGGTATTCCAAACGTAACCAAGAGGGTTACTCCCTACGTAAGAATGTTATGAATGCCTCAAGTTACCTTTATGTCTTATGATTTCTATGATTTATTCATGATTTTATGAGGTATGTTAAATTGCCTATGTTTTATGGGTAAAGTATGATTTCATTCTTATGTATATATGAACTCATGTTTCCTTTCCATGTTTATATAACCCATACTAAGATTTTTATTCTCATCCCAAGTTTTTTTGAAATGTTTTTCACAGGTCAAGGGAAAGGTACATGATATGATGATAGTGTCAAGGAAGTGTCAAGAAATAATCCATGTTTTATTTTAAATGTGTTTCCATTGATGGGAATGAAGAATACTATCTTTATGTAACCACTTTGTTTATATGTGGGATGTAATGAAAGTTTTATGATCTAATTATCTAAAACTCTAAACCCGAAAAGATCCTCAATGTGTAATCTTGTAATAACTCAAGATTAAGTAAGGTTTAAGGATGGGGCCTTATAGTTGGTATCAAAGGGAGGTTTAGATAACTTTAGGAGTTAGAATTCTATTAAATGATTATCCAAAAAAAATTTCTTTGAAATGATATAGCATTTGAAGATTACCATGTTGCTTCTTCTAAGACATGTTTGTTCAGAATGGTTTTCCATAGAGGAAACAGGGAAGCAGTGCTAGGAAGGCATAGAGAAGGAAATAACCTTCCGAATCAGCATCCAGAAATGGTCGGAATTGGAACTGAACAGTTTGTTGCAGTAATGGAGCAGTTGACTCAAGCAATAAATGGTGGTGGTATCCATGAACGAGATCAGCCAGATCAACTGTAGAGGAACATGTCAGTGGTGGAACATTTCATGATGCAACATCCACCATCATTCAGAGGATCATCTGACCTTGTGCTAGCTGAAGGGTGGATTAAAGAACTGGAGAATATTTTTGATGTCATGGGGTGTTCAGACAATCAAAAGGTTAGTCTTGCTATTTACCGTTTGGAGGGTGAAGCAGATTAGTGGTGGTCTATGGTTAAAAATATCAGGGACGTCGATGAGATTGATTCTATTGCCTGGGATGAATTCAAAGGTATGTTTCTTGAGAAGTATATTACTAAGTCTATTCTACATAGGATGGAAAATAAATTCTAGGAATTGAGGAAAGAAGAAGACTCAGTGGCTGCCTATGAAGAATGGTTCACTCGATTGGCAAGGTATGCTACAAATGTTATCTGAGACCTTGATAGTAAAATCAATCATTTTTACTCAGGATTAAAGCCAAAATATCGAAGGGCATTAGCTTCTCGTGAGTTTAAAAGTTATGAAAAGATTGTTCGATGTGCTGAGAAGGTGGAAATGGAGTTTGCCGATGACCAATTGTTCTATAACAACCAGCAGAAGAAGAGATCGAGGTGGCAGGAGAAAGGTAAGAACTCTTCAAAAAGGTCTGATGGTAAGAGAACTAAGTTTCCAGTTTGTGATAAATGTGGAAAAAGGCATGCTGGGGAATGTCTTCTGAATTCTGGAAAGTGCTACCGATGTGGTAAGATGGGACATAAGGCTCGTGATTGCACTGAAAAGGATCAAGGTGAAGGTAAGAACAAATTTGATTTATAGTTAGTGAAATGTTATAAGTGCAATGAGATGGGTCACTATGAAAACGAGTATCCGGCAAAGAGCTTGAGTGATGGGAAGCAGTTAGACTACAAGCAGAAAGGGGTGGTGAAATCCTTTGCAACTACTTCAACAGATATCGGGCCATCAAATGAAGTTGTATAGGTACTTTGTTTGTTTTTTCAGATTATTCCAGCGTGTTGTTTGATTCGGGGTCTACACATTCTTTCATCTCTGAAACCTTTTCTAGTAAAATGGGAATACCATCTCAAGAAATGACTCCTGAACTTTTGGTAAAAACACCTGGGGGAAATGTTGAGGCAAAAAGAATTTATAAGAATCTTCCTATCCTTATCTGTGGAAAGAACCTACTTGCAAACCTTATTGTTCTACCTCTAGTAGAGTTTGATGTTATCCTGGGTATGGATTGGCTCTCCATTTACCATGCTAAGATTGACTGTAGAGATAAAGAAGTTTCTTTTCGGAAATACTTTCAGTTTGTTTACAGGAATGAACCCTTACTTTTGATAACATATCAAGAGGCCGAGAAACTTGTAAAAGATGGAAATGAATGTTACCTTGCACACGTCATTGAAAATAAAGGAACTGTTCAGATTAATGATGTGCCAGAGGTAAATGAGTATCTTGATGTTTTTCCTGATGAGTTGCCTGGAATAATACCAGATCGGGAAGTTGAGTTTACTATTGACTTAGTTCCTGATGCTAAGCCAATTTCAAAACCCCCTTATCGAATGGTACAAATTGAACTTTTAGAGTTGAAGGAGAAATTGCAAGATTTATTAGAGAAAGGTTTCATTAGACCTAGCACATCACCATGGGGTGCTCCTGTTTTATTTGTTAAAAATAAAGATGGTTCTATGAGACTTTGCATTGATTATAGAGCCTTGAATAAAATCACTGTTAAGAACAAATATCCTTTTCCTCATATCGATGATTTGTTTGATCAGCTCCAGGGAGATCAGTTTTTTTCAAAGATTGACCTGAGATCGGGGTACCATCAGCTGAAGGTAAAGGAGGCAGATATTCCGAAGACCGCGTTCCGTACGAGATATGTCCATTATGAATTTGTAGTAATGTCTTTTGGGCTAACCAATGCACCTTCTGTATTCATGGACTTAATGAATAGAATTTTCCATGAGTTCTTGGATAAGTTTGTGGTGGTTTTCATTAATGATATTTTGGTGTTTTCTAAAAGTAAAGAGGATCATGAAATACATTTAAGGGTTATCTTTCAAACCTTAAAAGAAAAGAAACTATATGGGAAATTCAGCAAGTGTGAGTTTTGGTTGCAACAAATTTCATTCATTGGTCACATTGTTTCTAAAGATGGAATAACGGTTGATCCTACAAAAACAAAAGTTGTGGAAGAATGGACAAGACCCACAAATGTAACCGAGATTCGTAGCTTCCTTGGTTTGGCGGGCTATTACCGATGGTTTGTTAGAAATTTTTCACGGTTATCTAGTCCAATGACTAAGCTAACTCGGAAGGGTGTTAAGTTTATCTGGACAAAATAATGTGATGATTGTTTTCAGGAATTGAAAAGAAGATTGGTGAATGCTCCAGTTTTGGAACTACCCTCTAGGAATGGTGAGTTTGTTATATACAGTGATGCTTCATTGAAAGGACTTGGTTGCGTCCTAATGCAGAATGATCAGGTAATTTCTTATGCTTCACGACAGTTGAAAACTCATGAGGTAAATTACCCTACACATGATTCAGAATTAGCTGCTGTTGTTTTTGCTTTAAAAATTTGGAGGCATCATTTGTATGGAGTAAAGTGTGAAATATATACCGATCACAAAAGTTTAAAGTATATATTCACTCAGAAAGAGTTAAACATGAGACAGAGGAGATGGCTATAATTAATCAAGGATTATGATTTTACAATTCATTACCATCCGAGAAAAGCAAAATAAAGTGGCTGATGCTTTGAGTCGAAAATGTAATGCTTCATTAACAATGTTGCGTTTGGAACGTGATCCTTTGGTTAAGGATTTGATGAACTTTGGCATAGAAGTTGTTGGTGCAGGAAGTCCTTCTGTTTTGTTTCAGGTATCAGTGAGATCTTCTCTATCAGATAGAATCAAGCAAACACAGAAGCAAGACAGTGAGTTGCAGAAAAAGGTAGAGCTGGTTCAGAAAGGTAAGTTTCCTGAATTCAACATTGATAATGATTTTGTTTTGAGATTTGGGAAGAGATTGTGTGTGCCTTGTGATTCACAGTTGAAGGGAGAGTTGTTATGTGAAGCTCATAGTTCTCCATTTTAAGTTCATCCGGGCAGTACTAAGATGTATAGAGATCTGCGGGAGTATTACTGGTGGGATGGAATGAAAAGAGACATTGCTGATTTTACTGTGAAGTGTTTGACATGTCAACAGGTTAAAGCAGAGCGACATTTACCGAAAGGGATGCTTCAGCCTTTACCAGTGCCAGAGTGGAAATGGGAGAATATATCGATGGACTTTTTTGTTGGATTACCGAAGACATATCGAGGTAATAATGCAATCTGGGTTATTTTTGATCACTTGACCAAATCTGCTCATTTACTTGCTATACGAGATACTTTATCTCTTGATCAACTTTCCCGTTTGTATCTTAAAGAAATAGTCAGGTTACATGGAGTTCCTCTCTCCATTGTATCGGATCGTGATCCCAGGTTTACTTCTAACTTTTGGAAAGGCCTTCAGAAGTCATTGGGTACTGAATTAAATTTTAGTATAGCTTTTCATCCTCAATCAGATGGGCAGTCAGAACGAACAATCCAGACATTGGAGGATATGCTACGAGCTTGTTATATGGATTATCAGAGAAGTTGGGACCAACATCTTTCTTTGGTTGAATTTTCATATAATAACAGTTTTTATTCCAGTATACAGATGGCACCATTTCAGGCATTATATGGGAAGCGTTGTTGAACTCCAGCTTTCTGGGATGAAGTGGGTGAAAGGAAGTTGATGGGACCAGAATTGGTAGAAGAGATGGCAGAAAAAGTTCAGTTGATTCAGAAACACCTGAGAACAGCTCAGAGCAGGTAGAAGAGTTATGCAGATAACCGGAGGAAGGATCAATCTTTCGAGGTAGGTGATCATGTTTTTCTCAAGGTTTCTCCTTGGAAAAGTGTGATGAGATTTGGTAAGAATGGAAAGTTGAGTCCAAGGTTCATTGGACCATACAAAATTCTAGAGAGAGTTGGATCAATTGCATACCGAGTGGCTTTACCTCCGAGTTTATCTCAGGTACACAATGTATTTCACGTTTCGATGTTGAGAAAGTATATGCCAGATCCATCTCATGTTTTGAGCCCAGAGGTAGTTCAGCTGGAAGAGAACCTATCTTATGAGGAACAACCGGTCCAGATTCTTGACCACAGGGAGAAAGTGTTACGGAATAAGGTGATTCACTAGGTAAAGGTTTTGTGGAAAAACCACATGATTGAAGAGGCAACATGGGAATCTGAAAATGTAATGAGGGATAAGTACCCCCATTTATTCGATAAGTAAATAAATTGTGGGGACGCAATTTTTTAAAGGGGGGAAGGATGTAACATCCCAAGTAAGTAATGAATAATAGATATTTTTATCTATGTCTATTAATGATTAAGATAGTGTTTTAGAGGCTTAAAATGAAAATAAATCCAATCTTAAGCATGGAATACACTAATATTCTTAAAAGATTGTTTTACTGCCTTATTATGGAAAACCCTTTTTAAATCTATCTTTTGACAATTTTATAAGCTATGTTTGTCAAAATAAACTTATTCTTTATGATTGGGACATCAAAATTTACTTTGTGTGAATTTTTGGTATTTTTCTGACAATGTTCATTTTTTAATGAATAGTGAAAAATACTTCATTTTACATCAAAACTGATTTTTAATCTAATTTATTTATATGATTAGATTATCTTTTGAATTGGTCTTAATGTGTAATATGTATATATTTTTACCATTTAATCCAATGGTGGTCATTGGAATCAATTTCACTTTGAAATTGGACTTAAACTAGTGTGAATCTTTTGATACTTATTGTTTCATAAAAACACGCTATTTGCTCTGACAGCGGGAATTAATTATTAAATTAATTAATGTGACTTATATGTTTTGAATTTTGTAAAATATACTTCATTTTTGAATTTTTAATATCAAATATAGCTTAGGGTGAATTTTTGGTAATTTTCTGAAAAACTTCAATTTTTGATGAATAGTGAAACCACTAAGTAGTACTTATAAAAACTGATTTTTCCGTTTAAATGGAATTTTTCCATCATTGTGTTTTGAATTTCAAAAATCCGACATACATGGTTGTCATTAAGAAGTAAAATGTGGTTCAATGAGATTATAATATTTTTTTTGGTGAATAGTAATTTATTAGGTTCTTAATCGCGATTAGTGGTAATTAGTGTAGTTTAAGGTAAAAATAATGCTTTAATAAAATAAAATGATCTTAACACATATTCTACCCTCATTGGTTGTGTCATGGCCGACCAAGACAAGCCATGGGTCAACTTGGGGACCCCATGGATCCACTTTGGTTGGAAAATGACATAAATTACTTTTTATTTAATGTAAAAGTAAAAATGACACAAACATAATATGTTTTACGAAAACAAGTTTTACATGGGGTTATAACGATCATATTTTTGATTATAAATAGTAATTGGAAAGCTAAAAAGATTTCCTACAACATAGTATTTTTTTTATAATTTTTAGACATTGAATAAATTAAATTATTTATGACATAATAATGATGCAGCGATGACATCATTATTTGACGATTTAAATAAAATGTAAAGATAATGTAAAATCTATGAACTACACATGTCCAAAACAAATTGGATGAGTGGATTTAGAACCCTTATCACCATATCCACGAATTATATCAATTTGGGACCTTTTAAAACCGAAACACATTTTCAAATAAAGTAATATTTCTTTACTTTCCAAAAGTGCCCCTCCTCTCCTCTTATAAAAGATTCCCACCTCTACCTCATTTCACACACTCCTCAAGACTTTGGCTCGGCCAAACCCTACCCATTTACTCTCTACACATCCCTCTCCTAATACTAGAGTATTCCCTTTGGGCAGAATCCTTTCAAAGGAAGCCTTTAGGCTCAAATCAAAAGGAGTTACACTTTTAAAGGTAATTCATTCTCTCATGTTCATCTGTTTTATTTTGCTTCTCCAACCCCCTAGACTCTTTTTATTTACTTATTTTGTAACAACACCAGTATATGAAATATACTAGGATGTTGTTATGAGATTTATTTGAGCTACACTCTCACACAACTACATCAAATGGTTAAAGAACATACGGTTTCCGTGGATGGAGAAATTCTGCCTCCCGAAACGATGATTGTTCAATACTCATTTAACACCTTCAAAGGTGGACATTATGATGTCACTATTTTTATATATGATATATAATATGTTTATGTTTTCCTTATGCTTCTGTTTATTTCATTTTGGGCATACCTTTATGGTTTCCATTATGGTTTCCATTATGGGTAAACACGATATCTTCATTTTAGAAAGTGCGGACTACCGCCCCCTGAAAGTGATTTGATTCGTTAATACCAAATATGGGATGTGTAATGGATAAAGTTAATGATATTATATATGTTATTATACTGGAATTATAATATACTATTATATAATTATTATTCCATTCCAGAAATACGAAATAGAAATGGAAGTAGCGTTCATGCGTACGTACGGCCTACCGTCTCCATGAACGGTGCATTTCATTTCTTACCTCTATATGTGATGTAATATTATAAATACATATATATGCTGAATATATATGATATATATGTTATCCAAATCTCTAATATAATTCTGGATATAATGACCCTTTGACCAAATTAACAACATGTAAGTGTAAGAAGTCTATTTTTGACTTAAGAACCAAATACCAACAAAATGAACACTGTTAACTTAAATGATTACGTGATGTTCATAACATGGTATAAAAGGAATAATGAACGTGAAAAAGGTTCATAAGCAAGTAGATATTAACTCATGTTTATTATTCAGACGATTATAGAACGGTCGGGTCAAGTCGGATACGAGGTATGGGACTTCATCTCAATCTCCTTTCATTTAGGCATAATTTATTTTATACACAACTTTCTTTTATATGGTGTATAAACCCCTTTGACTTTTACATTTATTCAAAATGAATATTTTTAATATGAAGCGTTTACTAAATGACAAAAGGGAATGTTTTTGTCGTACGTATGCGGCGACAACGACTTCTCCGCCGTCGTGACCGTTATTTGAGTTTCAGCTTCCTCTACAAGCCATACCTTCTTTTTAAAAGAAAAATAAATACCATGTTTTACTTTTCTTTTATTTTGGTATTGAAAATGGTTTTCACAATTTTTTTGTGTTGTATTGATATCTTGTGATTGAAATGTGGAAATGTTATGTTTCCTTTATGCATGTTTTATGTGATACGATTATGTTATGGTTCTTGGGCATTATTATGAAGACGGGTGGTTCCTTGATAAACTAAGGGCGAGTGAGCCCGATATGGATCTCCAATGCATTGGGTAATGCGAAGGAGTGAAACGTTAAGGTTTCTCCGAATAGATTTTAGGGAATATACTGTGATGGGTATTCCAAACATAACCAAGAGGGTTACTCCCTATGTAAGAATGTTATGAATGCCTCAAGTTACCTTTATGTCTTATGATTTCTATGATTTATTCATGATTTTATGAGGTATGTTAATGTGCCTATGTTTTATGGGTAAAGTATGATTTCATTCTTATGTATATATGAACTCATGTTTCCTTTCCATGTTTTTATAACCCATGCTGAGCTTTTTATGCTCATCCCAAGTTTTTTTGAAATTTTTTTCACAGGTCAAAGGAAAGGTACATGATATGATGATAGTGTCAAGGAAGTGTCAAGAAATAATCCATGTTTTATTTTAAATGTGTTTCCATTGATAGGAATGAAGAATACTATCTTTATGTAACCACTTTGTTTATATGTGGGATGTAATGAAAGTTTTATGATCTAATTCTCTAAAACTCTAAACCCGAAAAGATCCTCAATGTGTAATCTTGTAATAACTCAAGATTAAGTAAGGTTTAAGGCTGGGGCCTTATAATAACCATATAATTCACCATTATCAAAATTGATTTAAAGACTTTCTATCTTGTCTTTATAATAAAGAATGTTTGTTAAACGGACATGACATCAGAACTGATAGAATCAAAGTCATTATATGGCCCCGACCTTAAATGTTATATAATCTTTAAATAAGTAAACCATTTGAAATTGTTGACCTCATCTGTTTTGATAATCCCAATCTTGTATTCATATGTTTTGACAATCCTAATTATGTGCTCATATATTATGATATTCTCAATTACTGTTGATCTACATTTTAATTCTTTCAAATCGATGATCAAGTTAATAATGATGTTAAAATAATTTCTGATTTATGTTAATCTCGATTATCCATGTTTATATAAGTTTTGAAATGATTCTATGTGAATTAGATGTGTTTTGCATAAGACAGTCAAGTGTATCACTGACCTGAAAAGAGCTACTGATAGACGGATAGCTACCGATAGACGGATAACTACCGATAGCCAGAGCTACCGATAGCCAGAGCTACCGATGCACAGAGCTACCGATAGACAGATAGCTACCAACATCCAGAGCTACCGATGCACAAAGCTACCGATTCACAGAGCTACCGATGCATAGAGCTACCGACTGCCAAGATCAACTGATGGAACTAAGTTCATAGAGCTACCGATAAGAGCTACCAATAAGAGTTTGAAGAGCTGCCGATGGAAGATCCTACACAGAGTCAACCGTACACGTCTACAAACAAACTACTACCTATAATGAACTGTGGAGTCAAATCCTATATCCTCGACACTATATCCTCGACACTATATCCTCGACACTATTTGTTTATTACATTAACCGCTACATTTGTTACTTTTGGTGCATTTAAGGTTATTAAATGATTTCTGTTTCCATTTCAGGAAACCATACCAAGTACAATTGAAAAAATATAATCATTCCTTCTTCTCAGCAAAAAGGCATAAAGTTATAAAGGCGGTGAACATGAAAGAAAAACAAGAGACAAGAAAAACCAAGAACAACGGGCATGTATCAGTGAATCAAGACAGGAGACTTAAAGAGATTGAGCACACAGAACACACTTACGATCAAGCTCAAAACGTGCCAAGAACAACTGGAGAACTTGCACCACAAGACTACTACTACTAGACTCCAGAACAAAGAGCATTCATCGAGCAATCTATGCTAAAGAAGAACTACACAGAACACATCATTTTCTGAGCCGATAACCAAGCTGAAGCTGGAAGCACTGAAAAAAGAAACGATACTCTATTTTCCAGTCAAAAACCAGAGAAGGACTTAGAACCGTTTCTGATCAAATCCAAAGGAGTCCAGAGCTGCACTGCAATCACTAGAACCATTCTAAACTCTATATCTTTCTCTAAGTGATTTAGTATTTTCATTACGAGTAGTGTGTGTAGCCTGTTAATTATTACACTCACACTGTCTCCTGAACCTTAACTAGAGGATTCGTAAATCCTCACTCAAAATCTTTACATCCTTTATTTCACACTGTGGATAGTAGTAGAGGTCGAGTATGACCTGGACAGCTTTGAGCTGTTGTTTGTTATCCCACATATAACTGTGGTAGAGGTCTCTTGACCTGAATAGTGTGATCACTATTGTTAACCCAGATCCAGGGTGTGGATCACTTTATATAAATTTTGAGAGGACTAAGTCTCAGCTTGAGACTGAACCTCTTGGTTAACCCTTGTGTTTCTAGTTAAAACCTATATCCATACTATTTACATTTATTTCATATTCCGCTGCTATTTCTTTGAAATATAATTTATTTTCAAAGCTACTTTGATAGTTAAACTCGCAAGTGTTTATATTTATTATAAACCAGTAACTTAGTTTCAAAAGTTAATTTAATCATAAGATTAAGTTAATTGAGAATTAATCAATCTTTGAGAAACTAATTGAACCTTTATAATCTGTATAAATTCACTACAGTTTAATTTGTTTTTGAAATTGGGGGATTTTAGTAGAAATTGTTTTTAGTAGAAATTTTAATTGGAACTCAATTCACCCCCCCTCTTGAGTGTCCACTCCGACCAACAGAAATTAATTCACTTTGAGGGTCATTTCATGTTTGAGATTTAGATAATTAGTTCATATCTAATACATAACAACATAAATATTACAAGTAGACACTTCTACTCACTATGTAATTTTTCATAAACAAAAACTTTTTAAAAATAAACATGGTAAGTTTCATGAATTTTCCTTGATCCCATCCTATAATATATTATTCTTTATGTCCTATGATACACATTTCAAAACTAGGATGAGAATATAAATCTCCGTAAAAGATACATAAAAAATAAAATCTTTTAGTCTTGAGAAAACATGTAAACAATGAATACTTACTCATAAAGTAACACTTTTCACCTTTAAGAAGTAGTAAATATACTTCACCGAATATAAGCTCACTGCATGCCATTTTTGTAACCAAATGACTAACATAACCCATAAAAAGAAACATATAACATATAAAGGTGACTTGGGACTTGAATATACCTAAATGAAATAACCATATGGTTGACTTCCACACATATCACTAAATATAATAACCATACAGACGACTTACATACCCAATGAATTAGAGGAAATAAAGTAACCACCCATCCATGGATTTTCATGGAACCACTCATTTTTTGATTTTCACATAACTACTTGTCATTAGCATATCACAAAACCAACTGTAAAATGTCCAAGTACCATTATATAACAATAACACATAAAATATGAAAATTATAAAAATCTCACTCATGAAATTTAATTTCAAATCACAAGAAATAATTTCAAGATATTTATATATTAAATCTACTTTAAAAAAATATTTAAATACCAAAATACCCAAAAAGAAAAATAATGTATTGATTTTCATTAAAAACACTAAATATTATAGAGGAAGACAAATGTTAAATAATGGTTATGGCGATGGAGATGGCGTTGTCACCGTATATGTTAAATGTTTTCTTTTTTTAATTTTAAAAAATGATTTTTATAAAATTATTTCCTTTGAATTAAAAGTAAAATGGGTTTATTATACACTGTATAAAATAAGGTGGTGTATATTATCAAAATATGCCTCAATGCAAAGAGATGGAGACAAAGTAACTTAAAAAGATAGTATTATTAGATTAAGGATAAATCAATAACATAATAATGTTTAAAAAATAAGAATACACCCACTATAATTGGATATTAAATCTAAAACAATCTGAGGTCATTCAAACATATTCGTGGAAAAACAAAACCAAGGACATGTATATTTAACTCAATGAATTGAGATAGTGTTAATACTTTCCTTCCAAAGATCATTTTGTTAATAAAATATATCAATTATGTGTATTAACTATAAATACAAAAAAATCATGTATAAATAAAATATATAATATAATATTTTATTTATCACATAATCATAGCATGACATAATTATGAAGTAGAAGATAAACCCAAAGAATGGAAACAAGGTTAAAAAGTTTCCCTTACCATGAGTCTGACTTTTCCAGTACATCGTTAGGTTCCTGAATAAAAAACATAGGGTAATTTCTAGTCTCATGATATCATTTTTCCAGTTTATTATTTCTATTATATCACTTATTACCATTTTATAAAAAGTACATAATTATTTAAGTTTATATCAGTCGTTTTGTCAATATTCGGTACTTGTGTTAAAAATAAATTTGTTTTCATGTAAATTGTACATGTGGTCAAAATTAAATTATATCAAGAATATTATTCATGATATAAATATAAAATATTACTATTATATATTTATTTATAATATTTGATAACATTTTTAGATAAAAAATAAAATGCACTGTTCATGGGGACGGTAGGCCGTACATACACATGAACACTACTTTTATTTATTTGTCATATTAATAAAATTAAAAATAAATTATACATAAGTATATTTTAATTAAAGTATAATATATGTCATATATGTTAGATAAGTTCATTAATTACACCCTTTATATGTTCCATGTATGTCATGAACGGGTCATATCACTTTGAGGGGGAGGTAGTGCACACTTCCTCAAAAGAAATTATCAAATTTACAGATTATCCAAAGAATAAAGGTATTTTTCAATAAAAATTTGATAATCATAGAATAAATATAATATTAATTCATATATAAATATAGTTCCATCATAATGGCCACTATGAGAGGTGGTAGGAGAAAAATGAACAATAATCGATTCATGAGGCAGTAGTTTGTCGTACATAGAAGATGTATGTTCTATATCCATTAAATGGAGGTTTGTGTTAGTGTAGGTAAAACAATTATCATAGAAACATCATAGTATATTTAGTATACAGTTTTTGTTAAAAAACATGGAATGAAAATATGGTACGGGGTTGGAGAAGGAAAACAATTGAATGGATCTTGAGAGGTGGTGTTACCTCTAAATAGTGTAACTCCTTTGGATTTGAGTCAAAACCCATTATTTATTTTTCTTATGCCCAAGGTAAGGTTTATCAAAGGAAGGGAGGGATTTTTATATCTTATTTTATCATAATTTGGGTGATACAATGGGATTGAGAGGTTTGGGTAAGTGGGTAAAGGTGGTGGCCTTTTATTTGAGGTAGGATGGGCACTTAGGAAAGTCTCGAAATATTATTTTATTATAAATTTATTTTAGAATTATAATAGCTCAAAAGAGTATATTTAATGGAAAATAGGATTATGGGTCTAAATTATCATAACCAATTGGTTTTATAAAATTTTAGGTCACAAATTTAACCTTATTTGTTTGTATTTAACCTTAGTTAAATAAATTAACTCTTACCTTGTCTTCTTGTATTTTTACACTATATAGTTAATATAATTGCAATAAAATTAAAAGAGATCATAAATAAGATACTTGATGATATTTATATCATAATATAAGTTTTTTTGGATAAATATTCGATTTTTATGACTTTTATATCATTTAAAAAAATCGTATTTTGTTAAACTCATTTTTTTCAATTATGACACTATTTAGTAATTGATTTTTGTTAGTCATAACAACTTGATTAATTAAAAGGATTAAATCAAATAAAACATATCTTAACCATAGATAAAATTCAGGGATGGCATAAAAATTTTCAAATTACGTTTATTTTAATATTTATAATATCAATTATTTGAATCTTTCATTAGTAAGGTAATCAAAACATCATCATTGTGTAATAAAGAAATTTATTTATATAATATCTAAAAATTATAAATTAAATACCATGTTGTGGGAATATATTTTTATATTTCTAATTAATATTTATATTTAAACATATTATTTATATTACTCCATATAAAAAATTATTAATAAGATATCTATTTATGTTATATTTCTCTTTACTTAAAATTAATTATTATTACATGTCATTATCACACCAATGTTTCTCCATGGTGTACTAAAATCTATCCAAGTATGCTCATGATTGAAAATATGTCATCCAATTGTATTAGGACACATGTTGGGGTAGTTTCATAATATTATAATATTGTTTGTTACACTTATTTACAAGACTTTCCTTTTAACCATCGTAAATAAAAATCATTACTAATGTTACTAATCATAACGTCCAAAAATAAAAGGTACCAATTTACATAATTTGGACCTTATAATTCCAAATATGGAATCTGTTTTACAATTCAAAACACATAATTTGCAGAAATTAATTTAAAATTAATCCCCATTGTCAAAATGAAAAAACAAGTTTTCTAAAAGTAAAAAACATCCAATGATTAACACAGGTTTATATCATATTTTAATGTGAAATTACATCCACTGATTAAAATTTGATTAAATTATAAAAACATAATCCAATTACACTGTAATACAAATTAGAAGGATAATTTAAATATATAAATAAATTATATGAAAATGCAGGTGGGAATTAAAATGCAATATTTTTAACTATTCATTAAAATATGTATTTTTTAGAAAAAATACCAGAGATTCGTCTAAAGTAAATATTTACTTCCCTCTTCTAAATAATAACTTTATTTTTTAAAATACATCATATAAGTGAGAGAAAAACTATTTTTAAAAGGGATATCTAATAAAAGGCGGTAAGAAATTATTTTTTCAAAAATACTTTCTTTTATTTGAAAAAATGAATTTGTTCTAATATCATGTCTAGAAAACATATAATATGAATTTTAAATATAAAATTTAATATATTAAATATATATTTCATTAATAAAATCCATAAAAAGTGAATTATTTTTATTTTATAAACTCACTTATTTTCAATTAAATAGTTTCTCAAAAAAATTCCTTTAAAATAAAAAGGGTTTTATTTTTATTTATAAATAATTGTTCACAAATGAATTACTTAAATCCATGTGTAAAAATATTTTCATAAATCAACTATTATTGTGTATTACTTTCATTTTAACATCTTGGATATAAAGTAACATAATAATGCATATGTTTAATGTGGCGTATTATGTATGCAATCAAAAATATTTTCTCATTTTAAAAACTCGGGATGTTACATCCTCCCCCTTTTTAGAATTTTAATCTTCATAATTTGTATTTGGGGACAGTAACTAAGGTATGACTTTTGAAATTATATTTATTGAAAACAGACTTTGGAAAAAGTTTAGTAAAACCGCCACATTAAAAGATTGAAATTTAAGTAAAAAGGTCAGGCAAGGAAACACATAATAGGGTTCCATGTAGAAACACATGGATATAGAAGAAAACCTATGTGTAATTTTATGATATATGGTGGTATAAAATATGATAAGAATAAATTAAAAGTCCAAGAAAACCAAAAAAATTATGAGGGGTTAAATGTCTTTGATTTCATAGTAGGAAGATGTTAATAGAAAACATTTTTGATTTAAGAACCACTTCATAATGTTGAGGAATTATTTTACACCATAGAATAATAATATAAGGGAATATAATGACATGAAATGTATAGTTTCTCCCCTTAATCAATTTCCACTACAAACTCATCTATTTTTATAAATGATGATTATTTATGATGAATTATTCATGCTTGATGCTCTATAATCAACTTATAAAAACTCATATCATCCAATAATGGTTAACTATATACTTATCATACCATTAAACATTAACCAAAACAAAAAAATGTTTTGTAAAATATCTGGTAATCCCCCAAAATGAATAATACTTTCTAAGGATAATGACTACTTTTAATCTCCAAAATTCAAAAAAAATACCCATGTTCTAAAAGGTCAATTCATCAAAAAATGTCCTTAAAATTAATAAAAATAATCCAAACTAATATTGAGGCCTAGAATTCAGAATTATTTGATCACATAATCTTTTAGGATAAATCTTAATATTTATCTCCAAATAATATCAACTACTCTTAAAGTCTCATACTTAAATATAATTATCCTAATCTCATATTCTACATGATAACATAATCATTTCCATAAATAATATAAATATCCATATGTCCACACACAAAAAATTGATTCTTCCAAAATAAAATTCAACCATTACTCTATTAAAGTACCTTAGTGTTTTATATACCTTAACAATATTGTGTTACCAAAATAGTGAACGTCTTCCAAAATAACATTTATCATGTAATCCCCAAATTATTTAAAATACTAAGGATATACATTCAATAAAACGTAAGTTCAAAAAATCAACTTATTCTTAATCTATAAAAACATTTCACTAAAAATAATAAGTCATGATAACCATGTAATTCACGTAGGCTATTGTTAAGTAATAAATCCCAGTTGAACTTCGTTTGTAGATGTGATTCCCTCATATTTTTCCAACAAGACGGGTTTTCACACAGTCTGTGTGTTGTCTATTTTCAAAAGCTATATAATTTTATAACATTTCCAAAAATGAGATAAAATCATGAAAAATAACCATAACATATTTCAATAACAGATTTTATATCATACCTCACATTTTTCAACCTAAAAACTAATAACCCATAATTTACTCAAAAGTGAATGTATCCAAAAAAACCATTAGTCACATCAATATTTCCAATAATAATGACTCAAAATAGTTTCTAAGACATTGAAAATTTCATAAAACATAGAAATATAAACCCATGATGATATCCCTACCTCTTATGAAAATATCATATTCCTTAATGTTATCTAAAACAACCTTTTATACCAACTATAAGGCCTCAGCCTTAATCGTTACATAATCATGAGATAATTCATAAAATTTACCGTAATTAACATTGAGGCTATTTTTAGGTTTAGATAATTATATTATTAGGACATAACTAATAAATAACAACTTAAATATTACAATTAGACACTTCTACTCACAATGCAGCTTTTTCATATACAGACAGTTTTAAAAAAGAAAGAGGGTTCATTTCATGTCATTTCATTTATCTCATCCTTGACTCTATTCTTCTTTAAGTCCTTTGGAAAGCAATTAAAAAATTGATATGAGTATATAAAACTTATTAAGGTATACATAAATAATAAAAATAGTTATTTTAGAAAAAAAAATGTTAACAATGAATATTTTATCATAAAGTAATACTATTCACCTTTAAGATGTAGTAAGTGTACATCACTAAATATAAATTAATTACTAAGCTTTTTTACCCAAAAAATTACTATAAACACTTGTAAAGAAACATATAAAATATAAAGGTAAATATGTACACAAGAATACTAAAATCGAATAACCATATGGTCAACATCCACACATATCACTAAATAGAATAGCCATATAGTCGACTTACACACCCAATGCATTCGATGTGGTAACATAACCACCCATCCATGTTTTATCATGGAACAACCCATCTTTGGTTTATCTTGTAACCACCCATCTCTGGTTTATCACCTAACCACCCGTTAAATGTCCAAGTACCATTATATAACCATAACATATAAAATATTTCAATTATGAATATTTCACTCATAAAATTTCATTTTAAATCAAAAGAAATTATTTCAAGATATTGAAATAGTCAATCAACATTGAAAACCATTCTTAAAACAAAAGTACCCAAAAGAGGGAAATACATGATTTATTTTTTGAAAAAACACATTATAGCTTATAGACGAATCTAAATATCAAATAAGTTTTATAGTGGTGTAGAATTGTTTTCACCAATTATGTTAAAAACATAAAATTTTGTCATTTAGTAAAATTATTCGTACAAAAAAATATTCCCTTTGAATTAAAATTAAAATGGGTTTATTTTACACTATTTAAATAAAGGTGGTGTATATTATCAAAATATGCCTCAATGAAAGGAGAGTGGGATAAAGTAACTTACCAATATTGAATCATTATACTAAGGATAAATCAATTAAATAATTGTGTGTGAAAAATAAAAATACACAAAATATAATTATACATTTAATCTAAAACAATCAAATTTCATTAACACATATTCTGGGAAGAAACAATAACAAGGATATTTAACTAATTGAATGGACATTGGGTTGATATTTCCTTTAAAAATACCATTGTGTTAATAAAATAGATCAATTATGTGTATTCACTATGAACAATTAAAAACAAATATAAATACAAGATAATATATCCAAAGTAATTTATTTCATAACCATAGAAAGACATGTTCATGAAGTAGAAAATTAACCCAATGAATGTAAATTGGGTTAAAAAGTTCCCCTACCTTGAGTGAGAGTCACTACATTCAATCATTATATTCCTGAATGAAAAAATAGGTTAATTTATAACATATTTAGAACCTTTTTCTAGTTTATTATCCCATTAATATCACTTATTACCATGTTAGAAAAAATACATAATTATTTAAGTTCATATCCATCGTTTCGTCAATATTCTATACTCGAGTCGAAAATGAATTTTTTGTGTTGTAAATTGTCCATGAGGTCAAAATTAAATCATCTCAAGAATATTTTAAATGATTTAAATGTCATATATATCTAGTATATATATTTATTTAAAACAGTCCATTATATTTGGAGATAATAAATGAAATGCACTGTTTATGGAGATGGTAAGTCGTACGTACACATGAACGCTACTTTTGTTTCATTATCATATTAATGAATTGAAAACTAAATGATACAGAGGAATAATATATTTAAATTATAATATTAATGTTATATATGTTACCTAATTTCACTAACATCATCCTTTATATGTTCAATGTATGGCATGAATGAGTTGTATCACTTTGAGGGGGTGGTAGTCCACACATCCTCGGATGAAATTATTATATATACACATTATGGGAATCCTAAAAGTATGTTGTAAATAATAAATTATATAAAAATAATGACATAATAAAATATAAATATATAAATATATTTCTATCATAATGTCCACTATGAGAGATGGTAAGTGAAAATTAAACAGTCATCATTTCGTGAGCCAGTAGTTCACTGTACATAGAAACAGTATGTTGTATATCCATTTGGTGGAAGTGTGTGTTAGTTTATATCAAACCATTTTTATAAAAACATCCTAGTATATTTAGTATACTTTTTTTTAATAAAATAATGGAATAAAAATAGTTAGGGGTTGGAAAAGGTAAATAAATGAATGGATATTGAGAGGATATGTTACCTCTAACTCTGGTAACTCCTATTGATTTGAGACAAAGGGATTTCTTGAAATTAATTATTCCCATGTTTAGGGTTCTTGTAAGATAAGAGGTATGTTGGGAGATTATTTGATTATAATTTGTACAGGAAATGGTGCTTCAGAGGTGTGGGTATGTTGTTAGAGGTGGTGGCCTTTTAGAAGAGGGGGGTTGGGTACTCTATTAAAGTCTTGAAATATTATTTTATTATACATTTATTTTCATATTATAATATCTCTAAAGTAATATAATGAATGTATAATATTATTATTCATCTAATTACTCTCAAAAAATTGGTTTTATACAAATATATATCACAAATTTAAAATTATCTTTTGGCTTTAACCCATAGTTAAATAAATTAACCCTTACCATGTCTTTTTTTATTTTTACATTATATGGTTAATATTGTTACTAATAAATTTCAAGAGAACAAAAAGTGTATCATTAACTACATTTGTAACATTATATAAGTTAGTTGGTTAAATAATATACTTTTATGACTGTTATATCATTTAATAAAATTGTATTTATTTTAAAAACTCGTTTATGTCAATTTTTGACACTTTTAAGTAATTGATTTTTTTTAGAGTCATAAAAACTTGATTCATTCAAAAAAACTACATTAAATCCAAGATAACATTTCAGAATAATCGATAAAATTCATGTATGGCATAAAAATTTCCAAATTATATTTATTTTAATATTTGTAATGTCATTTATTTGAATCATTCATTAATAAGGTAATCACTGCATCATCATTATGTCATAAGTGAATTTATTTATTTAATTTCAAAAAATTATAAATAAAATAAAATGTTGTAGAAAATATTTTTATCATTATAATGAAAATTAATGGTAAAATATATTAGTTATATAACCCCATATTAAAGTTGTTTTATTAAGAAGATACATGTTTATGTCATATTTCTCATTACTTTAAACTAATTATTATAACATGTCACTATCACACTCAACTGGCTCGATGAGGTCTTAAAATCGACTCAAGGATGCTCATGGTCAGCCATATATCATCCAATTGGATTAGAGTATGTGTTAGGGTTGTTTTATATTATTATAAAAACATTACCCTTATTTACCTGATTTACCCTTTAACCATGGTTAATAACAATAATTACTAAAGTTACTATTCGTAATGTCAAAAAATTAAAGTTTACTATTTACAAAATTTGGACCTTCTGATTCCAAATATTGAAACCATTTTTCAAATTCTAAACACAGAATAGGTAGAAGTTAATTTAAAATTAATTCCCATTGTCAAAACAAGAAAACCAGTTTTTTAAAAGTAAACGCTAGCAAAAGGTTTACATGTGTTTTTCTCAAATTTCAATGGCAAATTACTTCCAATCACCAAACATTGATTAAATAAAAAAATAATAATCCAATTAAACATTAAAACCAATACAAATTACAATATATCTATGTAAATAAATCATATAAAAAGTATGTTTTGAATTAAAATGCATTATTTTTCACTCTACATTAAAATGTGGATTTTAATAGAAATATACTAAAATTTCATCCCAAGTAAATTTTGATGTCACTTTTCTAAGTAAAAAATAATAATATTTATTCATATATAACATATAAAAGTGAAATAAACTAGATTTAAAAGGGGTTCACCATCCAAACAAGGTAAAATAATATTTTTTTAAAAATACTTCTTTTATTCAGAAAATTGAATTTGTTCTTATTTCTAGTCTAGAAAACACATAAGATGAATTTAAAATATTAAATTGAATATATTACATGGATATTTTGTTGATAAAATAAATAAATATTAATTTTATTATTTTAAAAACTCAATGATTTTCATTTTAGATTTTTTCAGAAAAAAAAATCAGTTCCTTTTAATTAAAAAGGGGTTTATTTTCATTTATAAATAATTTTTTAGAAAAGAATTAATTAAATGCATTTGTAGAAAATATTTTTATAAATCAATTAATAATTTAAATAAAATCCATTTTAACCATTATCTAACAAGGTAACATAATAATTCTTATGTTTGAGGTGCCTTATTATGTATGCAATCAAACATATTGTCTCCTTTTAAAAACACAGGATGTTTTAGTCATACTCGTAAATATAATCATAATGACTCACTGTAAGGAAATCCATCAGATTTATGATTTTTTAATCCTGTATATAGAAAAAAATTCATCATATAAGAATATTTTACTCATAACGCTCGGGTAGTGTATTATCCAAACGATGTCATGAATTCTTTTAGAATATATGTAAACAAAATGATGTCATGTATTCTTTTATAATAAGTCTGTTGGAGTGTCAGGTTTCTAAGACCTTATGAAAATCATGGAGATAATATGACCATAGGAGATCAGGATGACCATTGGATGGAATAAATATAAATACCTTTTAATTTTAAGATTTCAAAATATGTAACAAGTGTAGACTCACATAGACACACTCCTGCTTTTTCTGGTGTCTGAGTGCTCTGAAGCTTACACGAGTAAACTGCTTGTTCCTTTCACTTAAAATATTCTAGAGTTCATAATTGGTTTCTGTATCCAATTGGTGTTATTATGATTGAGTTAGTATTAAGATAGTAAGATATAGGAGATAATCACCTTCCTAATCGAGGTCTTATAGTCATAGAATGACAAATCAAATCATTGTATCGAGGGGTTTTGGGGATAGGTAGACTGCAAAGTCGATCATCGTATCAAGAGATCATAGGAATAGAAAAAAATATCAATGTTCATTTCAATGGATTTCTTTAGTAATATAAATAAATAATTTCTTATATGTATAAAAAGGTACCATTATCTTAGGTTATTGGATAGCCTTTAATTTGTGTTAAATTAATTGTATTCATTTACTTGTTTTATTACAAGATTTTTATTTTTCTTGTAAT
Source organism: Viscum album (assembly GCA_963277665.1). Lineage (NCBI taxonomy): Eukaryota > Viridiplantae > Streptophyta > Magnoliopsida > Santalales > Viscaceae > Viscum > Viscum album. The sequence continues at coordinate 30,327 of CAUJRU010002177.1, read as the reverse complement.
TAAATACCAAGTGATAATTTTATATTAATGTTTTTTATTTGTAATTTATTTATTATAATAGATTTAATAATTATGTAATGGTTTTACTCTAAATATTATTCTATAAATTTTAATATAGAATGAATACGTTTTGTATTACTCTTATTTTTCGTAACCATTTTAATTACGATTATTTATTTCATTCTGAATAAATCATTTTCTACTATGAGTACGATTAAACAATAATTGGATTACGACCACAATGATTATAATTCTTTAAAATTGTATGATAGAATAAATTCATTATTACGACCTATAGATTAGATATCAGAATCAACTTGATTACAATATTCTTTTCATCAGATCTAAGGGCCCAATCCGATCACTATTTAAATACACAAGTGGTTCTTTCAATATGATTTGTTTAACATAGTTAAACTAAGTTTCTTTTAAGAGTAAAAATGAATGTTTTTAAACATAAAATTCACCCTACCCCCTGTTTTATTTATCCATCTTTATATACATTTTGATCCTATAATTGGTATCAGATCCAAGTCTATATTTTACTGATAATCAAATTTTGTATCAAAGGGGGGTTCCACTAATAAAAAACAAATTGATTATTATAGGATTCTACAATTTAAGTATATTATTATTTAAATTATAATGTTTTTTATAAATATTTGTTAAACTAAATCATATTTTGGAAATGGTTTTTTTTGTATTTATTTTTTAAAAAAGGCAAAACTAAATGTATGATCTATTGATAATCTCAATTCTACTAGACAGCCAATCTTTTATGGTTATTATTATGAATACTAGAGAAACAGAATAAAATTTTTGGGGTTAATTACCTATTTTAAAGGTGGGTATGAATAATAATAACTAAATTATGAAAATTATGGTTATCTATGGATTAGATTATAAAATAATAATAATTTTAAAAAATAAGAATGTTTTGTAAAAATTATTATTATTTTCTGAAAGACAGTTTAGTATCACCTTATAAAAATATTTCAAAATTAATTTTATCTATTTTTAGAAACATTATTTTGAAAAATTTCCCTAATTTTTATAATAATCATTTCCAAATTATTATAGGTTAATTTTTTTATTTTTTAAAATATATTTCATTTTTTGATGAATAGTGAAAATAACAAATATTTATTGAAAATTACCTTTTGATTTCAATAATTTAAAGTGATAAATTATATTTTAAATTTTTTTCAATGTAAATTTAGTTCAGTAATATTACTATTGAACTAATTTAGTTCATTTGAATCAATTTTATACTAAATTTTTATATCAAAATATTTTATATATATGAGAATTTTCACTTTGGAAACTCTCTTTTTCATCACGTTTACATGTATAATCTTAAATCAGATTATGTAACTTATATGAATTGAATTTGGAAACATTTATTACATTATTTTATGAGAATAATTTTTTTTCTATTAATTTTAACTTATTTTTTCCATTATGAATTGAAAAATTAAAAAAAATTAATTATTGAAGTTCAGGTAAAAACTGATTCACTATGGGTTAAAGTAAAAATATATGGGTTAACATGAACTAAATACTTCTATGAAAAATATTTAATGGCTTTATTTATACATTTTCCTCACTAATGGTCAATAATGAACCATTTTTGTGGCTTTTTCCATGATAAAATGTGGGTATGATTGATTATTTTTAAAAAATCTATGTGTGTCCTCTCCCTCACTTATAAAAGTCCACCCCATATCCCCCCATATTCACACTTACAAATACATTTTGGTCATACATTATCTTCCGAAATAACAGAATTAATCACTAAAAACATCTTAAATTCCATTTTTGATCAAAAATACAACCTAAAAATACTTTCTGTTCAAACCAGAAGAAGTTATCTAAAGAAGATGTAACATTATAAAATAATCATTTTTATTTTATTTCATCTTACAAATCCATAAAATATTATTAAAACATGATTATATAATAAACTAAATATTATAAATATTATAATATTTTTTTATGTTTTTTTATGATTTATATGCATCTTCTCTTCTATCAAATGTGAAAGAAATTGTTCATCGTGTGTACGGTGGACTACCACCTCACAAACCGATATATTTTATTTTTCATCACCACCTTTAAATGATGGATATAATGATGGATTTAACAAAATTTATATGGTTTTTATGAAATTATTATACTTTTTTAATTTTAATATAATATATACCTTCTTATATTCCATCCTGTTTAATATATGATAATGTTTCTCATGTGTATGGTGGAATATCGGCTCGTGACGTTATGTGATTAATTTTTCACATAATTTTTACATCAAAGGTAAAAATTTGAAAAAAATAAATAATTTAGGAAATATATGTGAAATTAAATTTATTTTATAAAATTAATATATTTTCCAGTTCCTTACCCTTTCACCAGTTATAGAAATGATAATGTTGCTCATGTGTACATGCGACCTACTATCTCTGTGAAGTGATCTGATCCATTCTCCATGTTAAATTTTCAATAATGATTATAAAATTGTATCTAATGAAAAAAATTAAATTTTTAGCATTAATATAATTGACTAGATTATGTAACTATATAACATTCTCATGAACCATACTGTTCAACAAAGAACCTGCATGAGAAGACAAGGAAATTAACACCCAAAACAATGAAAATAATTAAATATTATTAACAAATAGTTTGTAAAATATTATAAGAAGAACATATATGAAATTATATATATTAAAATTGTTACTGTATAAATTAATAACATTATGAATGTCATTTTAATTAATGTTAAATCATGTTCAACTAAAAGAAAGCATGGGGTTAAAGGAATTCATCTCAATTTCTCTTTATTGTGGCATATTAGAATGTTATAAACATTTTTTCTTCTATATGGTATATATATAGCCCCTTTAACAAATAATACCATGAATCCATCATAATTAATTGTATTTAAATTTGATATTAAAATGACCAAGTGGTAAATAATATCATATCTCAATTTCTTATTATTATGTTATATTACATCTTCATTTTATATGACATTAGAATATTATGTTTGTAATGTATTTTTATTATATTATGTTTTTTTCAACTATTTTATGTGGATTTTAATTTTATACACATGATCAATTCATTGATTAATTATTATTTCCATGTTATTATCATTGTATGGGATTTCACCTCAATTTCCATTTCATTAAGGAATATTTGTTTATTTACACTTATTTACTTTAATGTGGTGTATATAATTATACATTGATGTATTTACCATGAATACCTATTTATTAATGATTTTATTTTAAAATCATATATTTCTAATGAATCTATTATCACCTCTCATTTTATGTTTAATTTTGTGATTGTTAAAATTATCTTGAGACAATCACATTCCTTTGGTATTGATTCATTAGAAAACACATTTCTATTAAATATCTTTATTATTTATAATATGGAAATGATTATTTCATAAAATTTATACCATTTTTATAAATGGTGTTTACATTGAAATTTATAGGATTATCATGGTAAATATTGAAAAATCTATACACTTTACTCCCTAAGAGAATTTAATGATAATGAAAATTATTCATGAATTAAATCTATTACCCAATATATAAGGAATGATGTGGAAATGTAGTTATGGGTGGGAATTATTGAAAGATATCCCTTAGATACATTAGTAGTCTCATGACATAAATTAGTTTTCTATTCTTGGTTAAATGGGTTTCTAGTGTATAACTAGCCATCAATTATCAACTATTTTTTGAAAATCCTTGACTGAAGAGGTATCAGGATTCCATAGATCAATGATTCCAATAATTAATAATTTACTTAATTAAAAATTCGTTTACAACTATCCATTATATTTTCAAAGTGATATTATATCTAGATAACTTTATTTATTAGTTTATTGACTAAATGGAATGTTTTTTTAGTTATCTACCTTTCCATATTGATTATTTTTTATCTAATCATGATAGTCAAATTATTTAAACTGAATTTATATTCAGTTAATTATCTTACCATTTTTATTATTATTTTTCCATTCGTCATATCCACCATTGTAATTAATAATTATTGATTATTTGCGATGACCCTAAATTTTTTCTTTTCCTAGAAATCCAGGAAGAGTACAATGAATGATATACATGGATATTCTAGGGGGAAAATGGCATTATCAAAAAATTGTAATTTGTGTGTTCAAATGTGATATTTGGATCATGTTTGTATCTAGTTTATTAATAATAATAATTTATCTAATCATTTGGTATGTGATCACTTGTATCTAGTGACCTTGTAAAAAAGTAGACATCAGATCTATGATACTATGGCCAACGTATTTATATATATCCATTGAATTTATTTTATAACTTTATAAACCATAAAAGTTTCGTAATTTCATTATTAGTATTCATAACCACCAAATCCATGGCTAGAATATAATGGTAATGTTTAAATAATAATATTTTAATATAGTATCATGCTTTTTTCAATATCAATGTTGTTTACATTTCAAGATATCAAATAGATTGAATTTATTTGAAAAATAAGATACCATAATGATTCAGGGTGTTACGTTCCCTTTTAATCATGGTGTTCTGTGGAAAATACACTATCAAGTATGACATTCACCTTTTAAATCTCTAATTGTTACTATATGTACGTGTATATTATGTCATCATCACATGATATTAAACTACATGTCATCGGAACTATATGTACTATTTTTCATTTCCCCCAAGATATGTATAATTCCTTTCTATGGAATTACCCACACAATCTAGATTAAGAAACACCTTATATACATGTCCATATTTAATCTCCCATATGGAAGTATCCCTCATGGTGGACCTAAATATCTTTGAATATTAAAAATTACCCTTTATCTATATAAAATTGAACTGTGAGAGATCTGATTCATATTTTCAGGGGAAACATTGGACACCTCTGTATATTCTAAGGACTTGATGAACCACTAAGAGCGGGTTAAATTAGTGATCTATTATAGTTAGTTTTCATTAGTTCAACCTCTTAAACTAGTTAGAGTTCTTTATACACACATTATTTATTCACAATATCACTAGGTGTGAAATAATAAAATAAAATACATCATCATAAAGTATTTACAATTATTTTCTATAATAGAAAACCCATTATGAGGTTATTCATTCCACCTAACATGGATTCTTCACTATATTCAACATTATTTTAAACTAGCTAATAATCCCTTGAACACAAAATCTAATATTTTATATCTACTTATGGAGTCCCCTAGAAGATATAATTATCTTCAACATATATAATCGAGTAAAGAAAATCCATATTCTTCGTAAAGAGATCCTCTTTAATATGTATATGTATTAAAAGGTATAAATGTCTAAAGTAATTCATGATCTTTAACCACTTGAACATGTCCTTTAGTATTAAACCTCACAATAGATCAAATTTGATATATGTATCCTTCTTCTTCTTCAAATACATAGGTAGGGAATGAATCCTTTTCTTAGAAAACACCGGGCTTGAACTCTTCTCACTCGTTCGATATAATAATGTATCAAACACTTATAATAAATAGTATTATATTTAAAGCATGAATACCCTCCTACTTTTTTACCAATAATAATATATTCACATGAATAATTCATATTGATTATATTTCTTATAACACCGCAGAATGATGAAGGGTTAAATGTTTAAATGATATGACTCACGTCAACAATGTGAACATTTATTTTTGGGAGCCAACATAATTATAACTCCATAGTTTATCATGCATAACTTAGATTATTCATTAGGATAGGTGGATGTTTAGTAATTTTCATGGGGTGTGTACATGTGAGGTAAATGAACACTAGAAAGAACAAGTGTTGTCATGTAGTGAAATTTATTCATCAGATCAACAATTCAGGCTTGTGGGTGGGCCCTAGGGAGGGGGCCACGTGTCTGTTGGGGAAATTGCCCGTAACATGTGGGCCAAGTCCTGATGGCCATGTTAAGGTGGGGTGTATATGATGTTTGGGTGGCCTAGTTGTTACATCAGTGTCATAGTATAATCAAATACTTAAGGGTAGTAGAATATCCTGAGACGAGATATAGGGTCCACAATGTGGATGTGGTTCTCTAAAGAGGGGGTGAATGTAACACCCCATAATGATAAAGGCTTAAATTTCTAAATGATATGAATCATCTCAATAAGGTGAACCTTCCATTTTGAGATCCTACCTTATTGGAACTCCATAGTTATGCATGCTTGGAATGGAGTAGTGATCAGGATGGAAGACCTCCTAAGAAGTTTCCCAGGGTGTGCGTGAGGGAGGAAAAAGCATATTGGAATGAACTAATATTCACTTGTTGGTACATTCATTAGTCAGATGACCCATTCAAGAAAATTAGTGGGCCATATGGATGGGACCACATGTATATAAGTGAAATAGGTGTTACCAGGTAGTCCAAGACCCAATGGCCATGTTAAGGTGGGGTGTTTGTGCTATCATCAAATCCCAGTTGATACAGTTTTAATTTTCCATGAATTTGTAAATGCCACAATCATCACCAGTATGTACATTCCTCATTTAAATTTGGTAATTAACTCCTACATTATATCCTCATTTATTCTAGCCATAATATCATGGTAAATGTACCAAAATAATTTCATATATAAATTATCTTTAAATTACTAAGTAGATTTTCTTTCTCTTCACCTTCATCACACAACATACATTCATCAAATATTATGGAAAATTATTTTTCATTAAATTATGCAAAAATAAGGATCATGTATCATGATATTCTACATTGAAATATTTTCGCATGTTCATTTTCCCAATTACTACATTTACTCTTTATTATTTTGGCTACCATTTCATGATTAATAACCCACAATAATTCCCCATCAATTCTATGATAATTATTCTCTAAATCCTAACACAAATTATCCTATTAAATTATAAATTAAAAACATGAATGGTTTTTGTATTCTTCATCACTTGGTATAAACACCCATGACCCATATTTCATGTATACATTGAACTCCATGGTTTCAACAAGTACACAACTCATCTCGGAGATGTTATTGACTCAATATAATTTTTTATCATCATCACATGATTCATATGCATGAAAGAGAATCAAAAATCATTCCTTAATATTTCTAACTCACTTATCCACTCTATCATGCAATTAATGGATGCAAATTTCTTCACAATGCATGGTTGATTCATCTCCAGCTACACTCGATTCAAAAATTGGTGTGATGTACCATGTTTGAATGTGTGTCCACTATATAATTCATTCCAATACTCAAGATAAAATAAAATTCAGTCTGAATAATTCATGATAGACTAATTTTTTATATTTGGGTAATTTTATTTACCTAAGATATCTAAAATGATCACACAGTTGACCTCAAAAGCATTGTGAGATTGATCACTGCATGAACAACAAATTCATTGCATAGTGTGGTAACTCACTAAGCATGGCCAGTCTAAATAAGAAATGTGTGTGAACTATAGACTAAACATGAATTTTATTCATAGTAAGTCATGTAGTCAACCCACTAAGAAAAATAATTCTAAATAATACATCTAGTTGATCAATATCACTCATGTGGTTGATTCAAGTGTTTTTTCATATCATGTGATAGCTTGAGGTTGATTATTTGGAGGATTATGTAGTACTATATTACTTATGGTAAATCTTAACAGGTTTTAAGTGTATAATTTAAATGCAGTAATAGTTCCTACATATAAACTATCCTACATTGATCTATTTATGGGATGAAGCCTGCTTAATAATAATCTATTCTCCCCACTTCAAAAAAAACAATTTTATTTGGTGTCTTTCACTACTCTAAATCCTATCATGCATCCCCACACATGAGAGGATAATGTACCTCTCTTCACATGTGTCCTTTTATGCATATATGTGCTACCTGTGTTCACAATGTGTGATATATTCTCCTAAAAAACTACCTCCTAGGCTAGTTATATGTGGTTGAATTTTCTTCTTCTTGGTCGTACTGGTTCCCACGGCTGGCTTAGGGTGGCCATTTTTTGTAAAATTATTATTTCATAACTTAACCAAAATATAAGTGCAAAACATAAGTACCATCCTTGTAAATCTTCCATAAAACATATCATTTTCTTCTCAACACTTCCTTTTCTACTTCTCAATTTCTTCGTTAAATATTATTCAACCCAAATAATCTCTCTTCTTTTCAATACTTCTTTATTTTTACTTATCAATTTATTCAATATTTGTTCTCCATATAAAATAATGGATGTGTGGATAATTATTAAAATTATCCTTTAATAGTGTCCATCAACTGAACACATTTTGAATCATTAAAATAAATAAATACTTAGGATTAGAAATCCCCCTTTGAATTTTGTTATCAATATGAAAACACATATTTAATAATCAATATGTATGCTAATTTATTTATAAAATATATTGAAACTAAATAGAATAATAACCTACAAGGGGTCTTCTTATTTATTCCTCTACCTTTGATGCAAAAAAAATACTCTACACACTTTTCAGAAAAGAAGGATTATACCATACGGTTCTCTTCGAAAAGAGACTATATTAATATTAGTCTTAGTATATATGTGTTATCCCCTTGTATAAAATAAGATAGATTCAAAAAATTTATTCTATTCTATCCATAAACCACCATTCATATGATACCATGATAAAAAAATTATCATTTCATTAATAAGGACTAAATATATAAATATAAAATAATCATAATAAGCCTATAACCTTCAAACAAAATTAACTCATCCAAATAATTTATGTGAAAGAAAAATAACTCCCTTTTTATCATCATTTTCATGAATTTATACATTTACCTCATTATTATTATTGATACATCAAAATAAAGGATTAGAACTGATATTGAGTACTTCATTCCTCTAATTTTTAGATCTCTCTTAAGTTTCTATATTTAATGGAATATAGTATAAGGAAATATTTCATTATAGAATTATCCCCATAAAGAGAATCACCCCTATTTTAATTTCATTTTATTATGTATACTATATGAAGGTGAATCCCATCAAGTTAAACCTTCTCCTTAAATTCCTTTCATGTTAGAATAAATAAATGAAAATTAGGAAAATTAAGGGCCATTAATGTGCCTCTTAAGATGAATATGGTCTAAAAAATTATTCTTAACCTATCCTTCTTTGTGTATAAATTCCATGGATGTGATGTTATCTATATCTTATTATTTGATTAATCCCAGACTATTTTATTTTATTTAGAGAACATTTCAACTTCATTACCTTATATTTGAACTATCCTATTCGTTATTTCCTAATGATCAGACAATAAATCATAATTATTTGAATATTCCCAGTTTGTTTAAACTTCTCAAATTTTTCATGAATTTTAAAGTCAACATAAGTAAATTACATATCAAAATATTATATATAATTTTAGATTACAACTTTCTATCCTTTTCACAATGAATTTATCTATGATTCCTCCTCTTACTTATCCTTTTTCAATTAATTAGGACAAATTGGTAGGCACTCTGTTTTGATATACACAGTATCATTGGTATTCCCTTGCGACTTCTTCACATGGATTGGTTTAACATTCCTCTTTTCCAAATAATTATTACCTCTCTCTCCATGGGGAATTTAACTATGTAATATAGTTATGAATACTTAAAATTAGTAACCCTTTTGTCCACATATTCTACATAGTTACTCTAAATAATCATGTTTCTTTTTAGTGGTTAGATTATTTATAGAACTGGTCACATCTTATTTCACTTGTGAATTAGTCCTTATGTTATTTAAAAATATCCTCATTAGTTCTTTACTATTACATGGTAATAAAAATTAAACTCACAAGAATAAATTTTATGTTCATATTATCCAAAAATATTATAAAAACCATTAAAATGTTTTCTTTTTTATGGTTCCAAATTAAATCAAAATAATTTCATGTTTATCTTGTTATATCATGATCCTTTTTTTATTTAATGGTAGTGTTTTTTATATCTCACATATTCTTATATTTATATTTGATGATCTCATATTATTTTTCATTATCCAAGCCTCCTTAAATTTTCTTCTAAATCGAATATTGTTCGAAATAAAACAAATCCATTTTTATTTTGATTATGTGGAGGTTTAATATGTTCTATTTCATATTTCCTCTCATTAGCATGAGAAGATTATCCATTCATTTTTTTAATTTAATGAAGTCTTGTTTTTATTTATTAAACTCATGTTGAAAAGTGACACATGTGTCTTTTTTTAAAAAATAATGTCCTTTTATCCATATTTTATATAATACCAAACTAAATATTTTCAAGATTAAAAAACCTTAACATAAACTGCTTGATATCTAAAAATAGTTAACATAATTTTTTATAGGATCTTATTTTTCTTTAATTACCTTCTCTTTATCCTTAAAAATCATCCTGTTTTATTTATTTGTTTTTTTATTTATTCTATATAAAATTATATTTTTTTAATTTAGTACCCACTCAAGTTATATTCTATCATCCTAGTCATTACTACAGGATTAATATGATTCTTCATTAACATGTGAAAAGGTAGTGTTTTAATTATCTAAAAATATATGTAAGTCCACATTCTCTTCATTAATATAAAATCATATTATATTGATGTTAAAATAATTTTTCTACTTTTTATTCCCTTTATTTCTCTAAGGCCTCTCTTCTTTCACGTCTGAGCTTGACTCTTCAGCTTGCTTCATGGGAAAGTGATTTTCAATATGACGAATAAAATCACAATTAAAACATATTATAAATTTGTTACATTTTCTGTTCAATATTAACTTCTCTAATCTTCATTAACAGAAGATAAATAATTTCATTTAAAACATACCAATACTCGTCATCTTTTGAGTCACTTGTTTTAGAATCATATTCTACTACATTATCCTTTCTCCATTACATGGAATCAAAATCCATCTCAACCTTCATTTTCTTTTTAAATACTGGTGCATTTAAAAATTTATATGTAATTAAAATATTATTTAACTCTTAAACTATAGAGTCTTCAATACCATCTATAGATAATATTTATTTATTCATACCTTTCATTAAAATTCATCATCAGTTTTTTAACAATAATGGAATCATCAATATTATTACCAAACCCTTAGATATTTCACACTATCTAATTTACCCAAGTGAAATAGTCTCAAATTTTATCATCCTCATATACTTATATATATTTAAATATTTTCCTCTAAACATGATTTTTGGATTCCAATACATTGATTTTCTCTACATAGTTTCTCCTTAATTCATCCCATATTTATTCTTCAATTTCAAGACACATAATCATAGTGTAAATATTTTCTAATAACATCTCTGAAATATTCTTTTTTTCTTTCCAATCATATATATATTTCACTTCTCGTCATGGTTCAAATAAGAATCATTAGAAATAGGTGGAAATCCCACTATGGAATCATATTTGACATTAAGGAAAGAGAAAGGATTTAGAGAAACATCATATTCATCCAATTGTGGTAGTTTTTTCCATCAACAATGGTAACACCTCAGTTATTCATTTAATTGGGATTATCATTTTCTCAATAAATTCTCTTGGGTCTTTAGAGGGAACCCTAGCTTTAATTCCAATTATAGATTCCAAGGACTTCATAGACCATTGAGTGGGGTTGAATTATTTGTTCAGTTTTTATGAATTCTCTTTAATTCAACATCATAAAATTGTTATATTTTTTCATATACTAAATAAATATTTATAGTCAGATCTCATCTATAATAATAAAAAATAAATAAGAACAACGTTTTTAAAAAGGTCTTTAAATAATATCCTTCTATATTACATATTCTTTATTTCACCAATATGGATTCCTCACTATCTTTGGTATCCTTTTACAAATATGGGAAAATCCTATCAATAGAAAATCCACATTGTTATCTCTACTTCTATAGTCTACTGGAAGATAAAATTCACTTAAACAATGAGGTTTCAAAAAAGACATATCACCTTCTTCTTCTGATGATCATCCTCCATGAGAACATGGATCCTCATGTGTTCACATGTATAATTCTTCATCCTCATAAATAACATGAAAAAGTATTATAGTATTGAACCAGGTAGAATATTATATATGGCATTTGACTACTTATTCTTATTTGAAGAATCAGGTGTGGCAGGACTCGTTTTCTTGGAAAAACCCAACATCAAAATCTTATCAGACATTTGATATAGTGATACATTTAACCGTCATAAACATGTAAATATATTTGATTTTAAAAAAACCACCTTATTTTCAAACTGAATCAATATATACATAATAAATATCATTCACATAATTTTATATTTATTATTATAGTAATTATCCATGAATATAAAAACAGCATGATCATACCAAATAGGTACTTTTCTCATTTTAATTTCGTAATCAACATCCAAATTATCTTATCAATTATTTTGAGCCTAATTTCATGTAAAATTTTATACAATAATTACTCATATTATTGATCATTCAAATTCATGAAAGTATTAGGTCTTCTTCTCTATGTTAATATGGACTACATTCATAAAATATTGTGTCTCATTATTTTCACTTAAAATGATACATGAATCATGATCCTGTATTTTAATATACTTCATTAAAATATTTACATGGGTTCATCATCATAATTAATTTTTTAACTCTTCATAATTATAAATATTATTTTATGTTTAATTACCTATAATAATTTATCATCAACTATATGATACTTATTCTCTAAATCAATAAATAAGTCATCATATTAAAAGATCATTTATAAAAATGAACAAGTCATGTATTATTTGTCATGTAGTTTATAAACTCATGGCCCATATTGTAATCATGCATCAAATTCTTTAGGTCCAAAAGTACATAAATCATCATGGATTAATTACTAACTGAATTTAATGCCTTCTCATCATCACTCGATTAACATGCATATAAACGAATCAACATGCAAGACTCAATAATTCAAAATCACTCATCCCTCACCTCATGAAATAGATATTTTTTTCACCTCACATCATATATTCCTATCCATATATGGTTGATTAATAAATTTTTGTGCTATCTCAAATTTGAATGGGTGGTCATTTTTTAATCATGTGGTAGCTGAATATAAATTCAATATTGATCCAATTCATTCAAGATGGTTCAAAGTTACATGTGTGCTCAATACTATTTACATGAGAAAGATAAAATGATCAAACGATCAACATCATACTATTTATGTCATTGATCACTATGTGTACATTATATATAATGTAGTTTTAAATCTCTCACTTTTCATGGTTAATATGAATAATTCATGTGGTCGATCTACATTCTGAAGAAGTATTCAATCCATTATTATTTGTGTGTTATATCCTCCAAGGAACAATCATTATAAACAATACATGGGGTCATTCTATAACACTCATGTGGTCAAATTAATTGTTTTCATGTAGAAAACCCTTTGAGTAGTGTAGCATAAGGATGACAATGTGAAGGTTTATGTGTTGTTATATTGCATTTGATCGATCATCTCACATTATAATCGTATCATTTAAATGTGGTACTTGTTCCCATGTATAAACTATATTACATCGAACATTCATATGGATGATTCCAAATTCATAATAATAAACACTTCCCATTTCTAGACTAACATGTCTTCTAGGAGATGGATACATCCCTCTAACCTCATGTTTTGTCTCGCATGTGAGAGGCCAACATCACTCTCTTCACATGTTTATATCATCTCACAAGAATGTGCACCATGCATGATTTATTCTCCTCAAAAAACTACCTTCTATTCTAGCTAATCATGGTTTAACTATCTCCCTCTAGGATGAGCTAGTTCTCATAGCTAGTATAGGATCACCAATTTTTAGACAATACTTATTTCAGAAGATAACCAAAATATAATTTTAAAACACAGGTATCCTCCACATCAAGATTCTATAAATAATATTCAATTACAATAAAATATTTCCTTTTTAAAATAATCAATTTATTATTCAAATGTTCTTCAACCCAAATAAATACTATTCTTCTCAACACTACTCTTTCTTACTACTCAATTTCGTCTTTAAAAGTTTTTCATAGAAAAATAATAAATGGATATATATTATTCAATAATATATTTCACTGGTGTTCACCAACTCAATAAATATTGAATCATTGAGAAAAATGAAATGATTAGGATTAATATCCTATCCATGGATCAAGATATATAACTAATATAAAAAAATATACCCACAATGCATTACCCCATGCAAAGGAGATGGAAGAGCTCTTATACATACATATGCGTTCCCATTTAATTTCAATGATTTTCAAACATTTTCATGAGGGTAACCATTTTCTTCATACAACTATGGGGAAATATTCATGAATACATTTTAAATCTATAAGAGAGTTTTAGAGTATGAAAAAATATCCCACAACAAGGTTTACATAAGCCTAATCACTCATCCTCTTGATTCTATGTGTATTCAAGATGTAACAATTATTCCCCAAAGACATCCTATCATTGTAAAATATGACCACGAATGACATTAAACAAAATATACATGAATATATATTCATACAAGGGAAAAACCCATAAAATTATAGAAAAAATAAAGTTGATTTGGTAATATATCATATGTGAAGTCTTAGAAAACAACATATGTATAGTTTTATCAATGTTCATAAAAGATTTTAAGAATATATAATATATCATGTCATAAAAATGAAATATACACTTTATCATTCTCTCACATTCACTAATTATATGTAAATAATGATATTAATTTTTTTAAGTGAAACAATAATTGACCTCCCAGAGTGAGACTTTTAGATAACCCAAACTGATTTTTATCATGGATTATTATGGGTATTCATTATATATTAACGATAGCATGAGTAGGAATCTTGTATAAGTACAAAAAATATTCCCATGAGGAGTAAAATAGGTTTGTGTACTAGATAACCTTCTATGTATATACCACGTGGAGTGTCATACTCTATGTATTTGGTATAATAGGGGTGAATTGTTCATATTCAAAGTCCCCACAACCTATGGTTCTTGAAATACATATATTGAGAACCTTTATATATTGACACATTTCTAAAAAAATCCTTGAGGGTTATCCAATCAGGGGTGGTAGGATATCTTACTTATCATTTCATCATTTGGACCTTAACTAATCTGGGATTTATCATCTAATGTTAAGAGTATTACAGATAGACCAATTTTTAGATAAATTTATGAATTGTATGATCATACCTAGCGAGTAAAAATGATTTTATTTTCTATTCAGTGGAGGGGAATATTCTAATACCCCAAAACATTAAAATAAAAAAAAATATTTTATATAATACGAAACACGCAACATCGATCTTAAACAACTCATAAAATATATATATCGTTAAGTTTAATCTCTTTAATGGCTTGTGGAATACAAATCTCTGATCCTAAATGAAAAATAATATACTATACTATTATAACAAAGTTGATAAATTTGTGGCCATGAATAGTAAAAAATCATTTATGAAAGATATTTTTATCTATTAATAATAAAAAATTAGGAATCAATTGAATGTAAAAGAAATGTTTTTAGAAAAATAATTTTTAATGAAAAAAATTTCATTACTTTTTGTGAACTTATAATAGAAATATTTTTTGAAAATGTCAAAAATATTATTTAGAAAAACATATTTTGTGAAATCATAATATCATGATTTTATTAGGGTGAATTTTGGGGACGTTTTTTTATATTTTTTATTTTTTGAAGAATAGTGAAAATTGTTGATTTTAATTGAAAACATATTTTTCATTTAAAATATTTACCAGGGAAAATTATATTTTAAATTGATTTTATAGTAAAAATAGTTTATTTAAATTATAATTTCACTTATATGGTTCATTTCAATAAGTTATATATTTAATTGTTTTATTAAAACATTTTATACTTATGATAATTTTCACTTCACAAACTCGCTGTCTCATCACATCTATGGGTGTAATTTTAAATTGGGTTCTTTCACTACAGTGAAATTAATTTTTAAAATAGATTACATAACAACTATAATAATAATTTATATTATATAAAAAATTATAATTAAAGTTTTACCATTTTTAAAAGTAAAATCTATAAAAATAATTTTTTTGGTTAAGGAAAAAACAGATTTACTGGATGGTTAAACTAAAAAGAGACGGGTTTAAATGACTTAAAAACATACCCTAATCCCATTTTATGGAAATATTTAGAAATTGTAACCTATAATGTGTAATAATTTTCCATGTAATTTTATTTTATCATGATAAAAATATCATTGTAGTTAAATCCTTTAAATAATTACAGGTTTGTCCTCTCCCCCACTCATAAAAGGTCACTCCCTATACAACCTTTTTAGATCTACCAAATGCATTTATAATAGAAAATAACTTACTAAATCACATTATTATTCTCATAATTATATCATGGAGGCTTTTTTTATCATAAATCCAACGTAGTATGTCTTTTTGTGAAGCCCTAATGAAGTTTTCCACAGAAGTGGTAGCATTTTAAAATGATTGTTCTTATTTTTTTTCTTCTTCAACCTCTTTAAAATTTCATTAAACCATGATAATATACCACCAAGTCTAGTATGAATCTATGGTTCTGACTATTTATTAAAATAAAATAAAAATTGTAGAGAAGATGGTTGTGGTAAAACAAAGGGACTCACCCTAATCCATCAAGAAAAAGTTTACAAATCAAAATAAGAGATGTCATTCACATAATCAGAGTCATAAGTAGTGTCCCATTCAGATTGAGACTTTCCTTGATTAAAGAACATAAGAATATAAATATTGATCTTTCCAGATAGCTTATAAGATCAGGTACACACAATGAGAGGTGTGTTATAATAGTCCTTCCTCAGCCTTCTCTTCGAGGGAGGAGTGAAATCATCTACCTTCTCTTTTCTAGATAGGAGTGAATCCTTTAAAGAGGAAGGACCACTGGTTCCCACTGCCATCCCATCTGCCTCAGAGATGTCATTCCACATCCTAGATATTTTAGAGGAGTTCAAATTATTAAGGATTTCATGATGATAGTCAACATGTTGAGGAGTCCCTGAGTGATTCAGGCTTGGTGCCAACTCAACAGTCTCATCATGTAATGATCCAACATTATGACTATCATACCTACTTGGATTTATAGGTTCAGACCAAGTATGAGACCCAACAATAAAGATGCTATCATTTTTTCTAGTCTCAAAAAGTAATGTCGGTGTAAAAACATGACCATCATTGGAATTAATCTCATAAGGGGAATTTGTCTGATCATTAGAGGGACCACTTTTAGCTCTTATTGGGGACCTATCCACTATAAGGCCCTTTCCTTTCAAATCAAACACATGAGGGATGGATTTGTCAACATCCTACATATTATCCTTAGTGGGATATTATTTTTTTGCATCGCCATCAGGAACAAGAGGCTTTGAAAAATCCACGTGATTTTTTTTTGGGATTAATTATACAATGAGAATTTTTATGAACCTTCCTCCCACATCTCTCACTAGAGATCTTCCACCGACATAACTTCAAATAATACCCAACGACCATAAATTCAGTATTGAAAAGGGGATTCCAATCATACTCAACATCAATATGAACATTATCAGTGGGAGTAGAGAGAATTACCTTATCAATCAAGGTGGAACTCAGATCAACCTCCACCAACATTCAAGGAAATGTCCAAACTGATCCACCTCGGTTTGTTTGTCAAGGTGAATAAGAGTCCTGGTTACCATGTCGATGTCATGTAGAATATTTGGAGCCAGAGGACCCAATTAAGTCCACGTGACCGAACCCAAACCTAAGAAAAAACATTTCTTTCATGCAATACAATGAAATCCATACGCCATTCATGAAGTTGATGTCATCCCAATTTTGGTGGCAGGGACCCGATGCTCCATGCATGTATTTTAAAGGTATTCTATGGGAAAATGCAATGAAAGAATCTATGGCCAAGGGAAGCACTTACAATCATAGGATCCCCACAAATATGAGATCCATCTGATTAAATCATTTAATAGAAAAGCATTCTTACCCTTTAGTAGAACTAGATGTGCAATAAAGGAATTCATCCAAATTGTAATCCTCGCAGCGAACACATCAGTATTCACATCAACATGAGATGATGACCCCTTTTGGAGAAACTGACTAGAAGAGGAGTCAATGAGTGACGAAAATGGGGGTACTGATGCCGGACAGTCCGTGTCAACTCTGTATGTTAGATCCTTACCATTCACTCTACAATTCAGGACCTTTGAAGGATCATAAGATGTTTTCATCCGTGGATCATGAATCATGGAAGCAGAAGAAAAAATTGGTCACCCTCGTCGGTTCAGATGGAAGGATATCCCCAAACCTCTGAAAATAGTAATCCATATGAGGAACACCAATGATCTGAGCATCCTACTCAGATAAGGAATCGCGGCCCATCGAATCCTTCAACAGAAGTAGCGAATCATAATTTTTCACACAACCATCAATACAATCGTGATCCTCCTGATCCAATGTTATAGGCTTGGATCTGAAGCCATCACGATCATAAGATGTAAAAATCACCTTAAAACAAGAGGTTAATTGGAGGTCATCACCCGCACATATCCTTCATCCCGATGAACGGAGGCTCGAACATCACGATTCGGGACAGGGAGCAATGTTTTCACTGTAACCTCAGGATGAACGGCGGAAAGGTCCATCGAAATATTTTCTCTATGAAGACATGAGACGCCTTCATTCTAGGCTAACCCTGGATCTCCATCCATGATCATGGAATTAATGTAATGTGATATAGTCATCAAAACCCCTTGGAGTAAGTCTCCTGATCGCCATTGCCATCAAGATCCCATCTTCCCCAAAAACTAAGCACCATCGTCTCTTCATTAATCCATGATTATATAATATACTAAGTATATTAATTATAACAATATTTTATTTTGATAATTTAATGAACAATATCCATCTCTACTTCCCTCAAATTTGAAATGAAATTGTCAATCATCTGTGTGGTGGACTACTACCTCACGAACCGATGTAGTTCCTTTTCTATCACCACCTTTCAAGGATGTATGTAATGATTGATTTAACACATTTAAATTTTTTTATGATATTATTATAATTGTTTAATTTAAAAATGACATATAACTTCTTACATTAAATTTTATTTAAAATACTATAATTTTGCTCGTGTGTATGGTGGACTACCACCTTATTAAGCGAGGTGGTTGATTTTTCACTTACTCATTACTTGAAATGTAATAAAAATAATTTTAATGAATATATGTGATATATATGAAATGATATTTATTATTTAAAATTAATATATCACTTAATTCATTACCCTTTCTTCTATTGAATGAATTATTATGTCATCCATGTGTAATAACAACCTACCTTCTCCACGAAGGGATGTGATCTATTATGCATGATCATATTTAAATAATAATTTCAAAAAACTATCGAATGAGTGAAATTGTATTTATAAAATTTATATAATTATTTATATTTTTTATTTATATCCTATACAAAATAATGTAAACATTCCTGACAAAACATGCATGATAAAACAAGGTAGTTAACACCCAAAACAAGGAAAATAATGAATGGTCATTAATAAACTGGTTATAAGATGTTATAATGAGATTATATAAGATATTATAAAAATTAAGAAGAATATTCAACTAATTAATAAAATTTGTAAAATTATTATACATTTTTTAAGAACGTACTACCAAATGGATGCATGAGGTATGGGACTTCGTCTCAATTTCACTTCATTGAGGCATAATGAAATGTTATACAGCTAATAATACACTTCCCCTAACAAATTTAATTTAATGATTCGTTAATAATTTTTGGTATTTTATGTTTCAATCTAAATTATTTCATCCAAGTGGATTTTACATAAATTTTACCATGTGGTAAAGTATCTCATAACTCAATTTACTTTTATTGGGTTATATTAATTATTTTTTTCCCTTGATATTATATGATTTTGTGTGTAATTATGTTTTATTATATGATTTATTATTTCCACTTTTTTTATTTTGATTTAGATTATACACATATAATTGATTCATTAATTAATTCTCCCTTTAATGTTATGATGTGTAGGGGGTTCATTTCATAACATCGTTTTAATTAGGATTGATTATTCTTAAATTTACATTAAATGTAATTATCTAATCATTATCTAATAAACCCCTTTCATTTTTCTCACATATAGTTATTCATGAATTTTTCATGTTATAGTACCATTTTTTACACTCATTTTTACTTAAAATTTTTTACTAAATGTTTTAATAATATGTGACTTCATTTATCTCTTTGCTCAAAAAAAATTTTTCATCAAAATCATTATTTTCTAAAAAAAAGTAAAAATTGTTTCTAAAATTTTATAGATGATTTATTAAATAAATTTTTAAATATTTATATTTTTTACTAAATGTTCCAAAAGAATATTTATTTCATTTTTGAAACAATTCCTATTTGGATTTTACTAAAAAGGTAAAAAGAATCTTGGTTTCAAGGTGGAGTAATTGGACATAATTTCTATCCATCATGACCACTAAATTTCTTATATCATCTTTTATAAGTTTCAAATTTTATTTTAAAAAAAAATTATTTTAAAAATTTTATGTAAATTTTTAGTTTTAAAATGATTTCAGACCAAAAAATAATTTTTCCTCAAAAATTTTTTTAATGATAATTTAATGGTATTTCTATTTTTCAATGAAAATAACAGTTTATTTTAATTATAATACACGTGGGATATGTTGTATTAATACCATCCTAATGCATTATATGGATTTTATATGATTATATCGAACAAAGAGTGTAATGACATTCACTTTATGGATTCATTTTTTTAGTTATTAATATTACCTTGAAATATTCACTTTAATTTGAAATTTTGATAATAAATTTCCCTAAAACATTCATATTATTTATCATAGATATTTCTATTTATTAAAGTGTATATAATTTCTACATAATGATTTCTAAATTGAAATTTATTTTTTTATCTAGGGAAATATTGATAAATCTATATCTTTTAATAAAAATGTATATATGATGATAAAGAATGTTGTTAAAGAATTAAATTAGATATTTTATATATGAGGAATTATTTGGAAATAAAGTGACATATAGGGATCATAATCATATTCCAATTGATTGAACAACAATATCATGGGGAAAATAAATAATGTATTATTAAATGGGTTTCTAACTCTTGTGAGAGGTCTTGACAGTAGAAGTCTCATGACTCCTGAGATCATGACCTCAAATAATTAATAATTTTTTTATTATGATTTTAGTTAATATAATCCATGATATTTTTATACTAATATTATATATTGATGAATTTCATTCCCTATTATTTATTCAATGGAATATTGTTTTAGTTATTTACCTTTCCATATATATTATTCCTTATATATTCATGATATTTAAGTTGTTTAAATAGAATGTGTGTCTAGTTCTTCACCTTACCATATTTATTTTTCTTTATTAATTTTGATGGAATACTCTTTATTCTACCCTTAGTGAGTATTTGATCTCACCATTATTTTTTTCCGTTCCCTAGGATATGAATAAAAATATTTGAATGAGTTTTCAATCATTATTTTAATATATTTTTTTATTTTTATTATTTGTTTTTTATTTTTAATTAGCAATGAAAAATGGGTATCATGTATATATATATTTCTCAAAAAATATTAAGCAAATTAGTCCTTTGGAATTTTACCCCAAAATATATATTCCAACATAATAATGTAGAAACTGGATTTAGATTACTAAGGCAGGGTTCGTTACAGTTCGTATTAGATGAATTTTAGTAGAAACATTAGAAACTATATTTAGGGAAAATGAGTAATCAAACAGAACGTTATAATTATAATTGATTATAAGTAATAATTATTATTTTAATGCTTTGGTAAGGTATTTATTTTTCAGTTTTTTCTAGACATATATCCATGTCTGAAAACAACAAGTGGATTTGGTTCTGGCGTAGATGTATCTAGGGATAATAACTCTAAAAATGAATATCAGGCTTGACTCAATCAATACCTAGTAGAGAAGAACGAGCCTTAATGTGAACCTAGTCTGACAGTCTTGGGGGGTATGATTTAGATAATACAAATTTTCTTTACAAACTATTATGAAGGATTTGTAAGGATGATAAAAATGAATGAATTATGTTAAAACTAAGTTGTATTAGATTTAGAATAACATGTATTGATATAAAAATTTAACAATTTATTTATCATGAATATGTGGTTTTACCCTATTTGTATTATTTCTCACAATATTATTTTTGGTTTTAGTCAACAGATTAAACCTATGTGAATAATATTTACATTGAATGTGCTGACAAAGAGAATCCAAATAGTTTAATGGCTCAAGTATAATATATCATGATTTTTATTACTAATTTATCCCAAAATATTATAAAAAAACTATAACATAACAAACAATAAGACTCAACAAAGAAGATAAAGATTTATTTCTCTAAGAGATCAAGTGGTTGAGAAGATGAAGGGAAGAAGTAAAAAAAATTTCTTCATTTTCGAAATATGGAAAGAGAAACCAAGGAAAGTGTTTCAAAGGAATGGGAAATTTTTTTGTGTGTGGAAAATATTTTCATAGAGAAATGAATTTCCAAGGTAAAAATAATAACATTATGGAAGGAAATAAATTTCCTCTTAGGGATCCATTTATAGTTCTTTTTATTAAATGTGGGGAACTTAGGAATTATCATCTTCAATGGACTCTTCTAATGGCTAACTCATATACCAAGGAAGGACTTATGTCGAAATAAAACTATTGAAGTATTTATGTGTTGATATTCAAGAATTTAATTTTAGAATTAAATTTACCTGTGGTATTTTGTTTATAATAATCCTAAAACATCTATGGATATTGGTAAATTTTAGAATCTTATTTTTCATCACTAAATTATGATTTATGGATAACATCATTGGTTTATGAGTTTAAAATTTATTGTAGGTTTAAATACATAAATACCCTTTATTACATTTTATGTGATGCGAGTCTACTAAGAGTAAATATATTTTAGGTGACTTTTGTGGAAGTAAGCCCCATTGGTTTAGTATATGTTTTAAAAAGAATGTTATTTATGGAATAATTCCATTACTATTTTAGTCATTAGTATAAAGGTATTGGTAATCTTTAGGGTTTATCTTATATTTAATGTTGAGGTAATTATTGATTATTAAGATTTGTAAATGTTATAGTAGTTATATTAACATGGTTTTAAAAAAAGATCAACCCACATGTCAGGTGAAAACCTATAACATTTGAAAAGGCCACTGAGCTGGAACCCACAATCAAATGGTGATAAGGGTGTTGCACCTACCACTTGCTTATGTGATATGATTAATAAAAAGGTGAAAAGTGTGTTGGTAACCTTTATGGTTTGTCTTATAATTTATGTTGAGGTAATTATGGGTTATTAATACTTGGTAATTTTAAAGGAATTATATTAATATGGTTTTAGAAAAAGTAAAACTTCCATAGTTGGTGACAAATCGTTCCATCTAGAAAGGCCGCAGAGCTTGAATCCATGATCAATGGGTGACAAGGGTGTTTCACCTACAACTTTCCTATGGGACAAGGGTGGAAAGGGTGTTACACCTACCACATTCTTATCTGATATGATGAATAAATATTAATGGTGAACCATTGGTTCTACTATTGAGGTTTAGAGATTAATTTATTATATTGGATAACCTGTACTGAGCGTATTGGTTTTTGAAAATAGTTATAGACATATAGAAAGACATACAGATATTTTATGGATCATAAAATCTACAAATAGTGAATTTTAGTTCTTCAAGAATAAAAAATTTAATTTTGGGATATTTATTTCTTGAACTAAGTGGTTAATTATAAATTTATTAATTAATAACCAAATAATTAAATTGTTCTAATAAAATAAAAAAAAAATCATGTAAGTATATTTCTTTATATTCTTATACAGTAATATAATTACTCAAATATAAGTAACTTGAAACAAATTTTTTTTCATATTACCTATATATCTAATGAATCTTATGGTATTCTAAATCATCATGGATTTATCGTTTTTATGTCCTTATCTTTCAATGGATCTATGAATTTATTGTTATCAATGACCCCAATC
The DNA here is from genome assembly GCA_963277665.1 of Viscum album. NCBI lineage: Eukaryota > Viridiplantae > Streptophyta > Magnoliopsida > Santalales > Viscaceae > Viscum > Viscum album. The sequence goes on along the minus strand of CAUJRU010002177.1, from coordinate 6,130 downwards.
ACTTTCAATAATTATTTATGCTTTTCATCCATGTCCATAACTTCACCTTCCAAAAATTTTAACTTACATGGAAACCTATTTATTTTTTATTCCAAAGGAACTTCTAACATCGTTTCTCTCTTATTAATAGAAATTCTTATTAACCCTTTTAAGATGTGGTTTTTTCAATAATGGTATTTCTAAATTTCAAACCATTGATTAAGAAGATAATGTTTAAATTGCAAGGATGCCATTTATTTAAGGTGGTGATAATTTAACAACCTAAAATTTTAAAATAATAGCACTAAATTAGATATAATTTTGACCCATAACCCCATTTTTAAAATACATAAGAAATATATTTTTTTAAATTTTGTATTTTTTATCGGTTAGGGAACACGCAACATCGAGCCTAACTGAACCATAATAAGTATACCATTATAACAATTTCAATAAATTATAATATATGAATAGTACTTAATAAATTATATGAAAATGGTTATATAATTATTTGAAATTAAAATAATATTTTTGAATGTAAAGGAAACATTTTCTAAAAAAACAATGTTTTCAAAGAAAATAGTTTCACCGCTTCTTAAACACTTATGATATAAATAATTTTTGACACTTATAGAAATTTTATTTTTAGAAAAATAACATTGAAATTATAATATAAAAAAGTATATTTTGGTGGGTTTTTGTGATTTTTCTTAAATGATTAATTTTTCAATTAATAGTGAAAAATTCTTATTTTTACTCAAAACTATTTTTTTAATTAAATAATTTATAAAGATAAATAATATTTTAATTTATTTTTAAATTAATACTTGTTAAAAATATTAAATTTTAAATAATTTATTTCATTTAAATCACTTTTATATTGAATTTTGATTTAAAAATATTCTATACTTATGGAAATTTTCTCTTTGGAAACCCACTTTCTCTTTGTGTCTATAGGTATACATTTAAATTATATTCTTTCACTTTTTTGTATTAAATTTAGAAAAATGGATTCCAAATTTAGAATCAGGATAATTTACAACATATTATAAATTCAACTTAATTTTTTTTTATTATTAATAATATAATCCATAAAACATTATTATTGCTGTTATGGTAAGAACTAATTTACCATGGGTTAAACTAATAAAATAAGGGTTAAAATTATATAAAAAATCATAAAACAACTATTTTATGGACATATTTAGAAATTATAATCTATCCTCTCATTAATGGAACATTTTGTAGTATTTTTTCATGATATACAACTTGGGTGTTATTGAATATTTTTAAAATATTCATATGTGTCATCTCCACGACATATAAAAGGAAACCCCCTCTCCTCATGTAATAAAACATAAAAATCTATTTGTTTTGTCGATGACCTTCACATGTCATGTAATTACTCTACTAAAAACGTCATATATCCTTTTAATCAATTTTAAATCCAACCTCGGAATTATTTTGGTGAAAACATAAAGAAGTTATCTAAAGATGAGGTAACGTTCTAAAAAGTGCATTTTTATTTTGTTTTTTCTTCTAAATCCTTAATATATTATTAAAATATGTACCTATAATGACTAAAGTATATTAAATATAACTATAGTTTATTATGTTCAGTGAATGACCTAAATCTATATCCTCTTATATCAAATGGTAAGTGAAAGATCTGATTTTGCATAGGACGAACTACCGCCTCACAAACTGATGTAACACATTTTCCATCACCACCTTTCAAAGATTGATATAATGATATAATTATTCCATTTATATTATATTTTTGATATTATTAGACTTATGGAATTATAATATCACATATACCATATCACAACCCATCACATGGGGCCCGGAAGTGACTACCCCTAGCTCGCCCTCTATAGGCCAGGGGTTGGTAACTAGCACTTGAAGGCTTTTCCTGAATATAGAAGGCATTAACATAGAGATTTTTACACACCCAAAAAAGAAAAACTGAAGTTATCAACCAAAAAAAGTAAGTTATAACCACGAGAGTAAAGTACAACCACAATTACAACACTAAACTGAAAATAGTGGGCCGGAATACAAGACCTAGAAACTGAAAAGAATGTAAACAGCTGTCGCATCTGCCCTGGAGCTCTACATGGAGGGTAGTAGTTGTAAGTCTTATGTTAGAGAACATGATCTTGATTGCTCCCATATCACCAAGATCTACCAAGAACGTGAACCCCCAAAGTATGCCTCGGAGCATCGGGTGTCTGCACCAGACACACACGTGCGAACAGAGCCCATGTAGGGGTGAGTATAACAATACCCAGTAAGGACCCTGATGTAACACCCCGACCCCTCTAGACCGAAGCTGGTGCATTAATTTTGATATTGTCATGGTTAGAAGGAATGAAAATCCGGAAGGAACGATTAGTTTATTAGTCTTGAAGAAACTAGATACATAGATATAAGACAAATTACATTGAAAAAGGTTACAGGATACAATAAATAATGAAAACTAAAAAGTGTATCCACAAAAGCTCAATAAATTATCACCTCTTTGTAACATGTTGAAAGTTAAAAATGAAAGGGGTGAGCTCAAATGCTCAGTAAGGGTTAAAAATAGTGGAAGAATGAGTACAATAATAATTGAATCACAATCAATCTGACATAATCAATATGGCATAGTGAATAAATGAATATATAATGCCATTAATAAACTGAAAATGAAACTACATCCATAGATTTTTTCATAGTGAAAACCTCATGGATAATAATAACAACTGATAATAAATAAAGAGAATGCTTATTAATTGGATATCATGTATCTGGCATATAAAACCATAGTATCGTAAAAAAGTTTTAGTTCTATGGTTAGAAACCCGTCTGATTTTTGAAAACAAACTCGAAGGGTTTGTTGCGAAACTGTTTTGTCTAATGAGACCTACCGATGCATCGAGGGGCTATAGCGGGCCCCACATGCCACTTCATGTCCAAATAATTCTTTATAAATTGATTCAATACAAGATCAACATGCCTTTTCAATATCTGTATAGAGTAGAGTGTACGAATTAATCAATATTTCCATAATTGAAATAACTTTCAAAATAAACATCGTATGTAATATCGTATACGGTTTAGAAAAAAAACATATCCACGACATGAGATTATGGATATTTAATATAAATATAATATAAAATTAAAAGTGATATCAAATGGGAAGTAGGTTCACCACATAAAGATTATTAGGTGCACAATACAAAGTTAGTCACAATGAAAAGGTAGTTGACACAAAGTCCCTTACCACAATGTAATCGGTCGAACCGTATGACCAAAACTTAATAAACATAAAATGAATAATTTTATAACATGAATATAAATAGAATCGTGTTATTATATATCAAATGGATGTAAAAATATACGACATACAAGAAATAAGTGGTGAACAATGAAAATCTCACAGAAATGAAAGTGAGATGAGAAACTCCTTACATTTTTCTCTAGTGTGTTCTTGATTGTTCTTAATGACCTGGATAATAAAATTTAGATTCATTAATTAATAATTCAATAACCAAATAAACATGTAATATATATGATATATCCTTATTAGGTTCATTCATGGCCCTTTCTATGGGTTCAATTGGTTCAATTTTCATGTTTTGGAAGCATTTTCTTCCTTGGTTTTCATGGTTCGTTTACTTGTTTCCATGAATGGAAGTTCATTTGAAACATGGTTAAACTTCCAGAATTGTTAATAAATTTTATTAATTAAATTATGGAGAGATAAATTATCTTATAATTATTTTGAGTTATATACCATGATAATGATTCATTAGTTAAAACATTAATGATGTTTGTTTAGATCGTTTTATCAGTTCTTCAATAATAACAACCTCGTTCTGTCTTATAAATTAGAACCATGAGTGAAAATGAATTCCATAACCATGGATGATTCATAACACATATATTATAACCTGGTTCAACCATATTAATGGTTTCATGACCACACTTGAAAGAATTATTTCAAATTGAAATCACATCATCCACGATGCCAGTAATTCGACACATCACGGACAATGTTTTTAATTCTGTTGAACAAGTGGGGAAAAGAAGAATATTGATGATTAATTTCCCAATAAAATGAGAAAATCCAGTATATACAATATTATATAGATTAAATTACTCTTTGGTAAGAAGAGATGATTAAAGAATAAATAAATAACTCCAAATAAAAGAATAATTTTGAAATCGCTTACAAAAATTCGGCAGCCTAACGGCTACATAACATGGTTTTAGAAAAAATTAAAAAGAGAAGGGAAAAGAGTCACACATTACAGAACTGAATCATAATATAGAGTAGATCCATAATAATAATAAAAATAAGATCATGGTATGGAAACATGAAATATATACCACATAAAAGAGAATTTGAAAGGAAAAAAAGAAAGAAATTGAGAATTTTCCTACCTTGTAGAATAACCCTTATAACATGAATTTTGGGACCTTGGGGGATTAATGAATCCTTGGGAGTACTAATACGGAGGTAAGGAGGTAAAACATTCGTTGAGTGAGAATTTGGAATGAATTCAATGAAGGGAAGAGTTGGTATTTATAGGAAAAGTGAGGGATTATTTTAATAATTTTCAAGGGACCCCTCATGAGTAGTTTTGGAAAAACCATGGGCTTTCCCATGGTTTTTCCCATTGTATAAGCCACTTGGGACACCTCACATCTTATTTAACTATAAAAAAGTCTACCAGATTTATGACATCATTATTATATCATTAATGATGTCATTAACACACCGAAACTAAAAACTGTCTTTTTTACTATTCACTAAAAAATCAACTGTATTAGAAAAATTCTTAAAATTCTACCTAACCATTTATTGATGTGTATATTTCAAAAGTGAAATCAATTTTTCAAAAATAATTTTCTAAATATTATTAATTTTTATTTCTAAATAAGTTCATAGTTAATTCGAAAGATAACAATCTTAATGTTCATCTAGTTTTATTTCTCATTGAAAAACTAATTAAGATCTCACTATCTTATTACCTTAAGAAAATAAAATAATAATATTATTTACTATTCATAAGAGTATGTTACTATTCATATAATATTCATATGGGTATGTTACTATTCACCAAAAATCATGTTTTTTCTATCAAACTCCAAATGACTTACTGAACACAACTCTAGATGACCATTTTTCGAAATTCAAAACATAGAAGTGAGAAATTTATTTTTAATGGTTAGGTTTTAAAAATATCCTAAATAACCATGTGTTGTTTCAAAAGAACACAATGATGAATAGAATGTAACTCAGTGATGAATAGAGAAACATAACATAAAATGTTTGGGGTACTACGTTATTCCCTCCTTCCGAAAATTTCGTCCTCAAAATTTACTAAATATTACCTAAAAATATTCGGGTATGTCTTTAACATAAGATCCTCAGGCTCCCATGTTTCTTCCTCCATATTATGGTTCCTCCGTAGAACCTTTACCAGACGAGTCATCCGATTTCTCAATACTTGATCTCTAGTATCAAGTGTCTTGATAGGCTCTTCACAATAAGATAGATCTGGCTCAAGTTATACTTCTTCATAAGTGAGTACATAAGTTGGGTCTGGAATTTAATTTCTTAACATTGACACATGGAACACATTGTGTACCTTGGATAGACTTAGAGGCATTTTTAAAAGGTAGGATATGGCTCCAATTCGGTCCAGAATTTCAAAAGGTTCGATGTACATGGGGCTTAACTTTCCCTTCTTACTGAATCGTATAATACCCTTCCATGGAGATACCTTTATGAAAACGTGATCACCTTATTGAAACTAAAAGTCCTTCATTTAGTTATCTGCATAGCTCTTTTTCCTACTTTGAGCTATTTTGATATGGTTATGGATAATATTCACCTTTTCCATTTTTTCTCTAACAAGTTCTGGTCCCACATGTATTCTTTTACCAACTTCATCCCAGCAAGTTGGTGCACGACATCTCCTCCCATATAATGCTTCATTTGGTTCCAAATGAATACTTGAATGGAAGCTATTTTTGTAGGAAAATTCCACGAGAGGTAAATAATGATCCCACATTCCTTGAAAATAAGTGAACAAGACCTCAACATGTCTTCCAATGTTTGAATAATCTATTCTGATTGTCCATCAGTTTGTGGGTG